>JAREIK010011731.1:0-25587 GCA_029783825.1 Sapria himalayana
AATAAAAATAAGAAGAATAAGAAGAATGAGAAGAATAAGAAGAATAAAAAAAATAAAGAATAATATGAAAATAAATAGAATAAGAAGGATATGGAAAGAATAATAAGAATAAGAAAAATAAAAGAATAAAAAGAAAAACAAGAATTGAAGAATAAGAATTAAAATTAGAAGAAAAAAAATAAGAAGAAAAGGAAGAACAAAAAAATAAGAAGAATAATAAGAAAAACAAGAATATGCTAGCTAAGAAGAAAAAGAAGATTAGAATAATAAGAATAATTAGAAAAATAAGAAATATTATAAGAATAGTAATCTAGGAAGAATAAATGAAAAAGAAAAAAAGAAGAAATGAAAGAAAAATAAGAATAAGAAGAATAAGTAGAAATAAAAGAAAAGAAGATTAAGAAGAATAAGTAGAATAAGAAGAATAAGATGAATAAAAAAATAGAAGAGTAAAAATATAAGAAGAATAACAAAATAAGAAGATAAAAAGAATAAGAAGAATAAGAAGAATAAGAAGAATAAGAAGAATAAGAAAAATAAGAAGAATAAGAAGAATATGCAGAATAAGAAAATTAAGAATAAGAATATTATGAATTAGAAGAATTAGAAAAATAAAAAGAATAAGAAGAATAAAAAGATTAATAAGAATAAACTGAAAAAGAAGAATAGGAGGAATAAAAGAATATGAAGAATAAGATGAATAAAAAAAAATAAACGAAAGATGATTAAGAAGAATAAAAAATAGTTAGAATAATAAGAATAATTAGAAAATAAGTAATATAATATGAATAAGATGAATAAGAAAAATAGGAAGAATATCAAAAAAAATAAGAATAAAAATAAAAAGAAAAATAAGAAGAATAAGAAGATAAGAAGAGTAAGAAGAAAAATAAGAATAATAAATAGAAGAATAAAAGAATAAGAAGAATAAGAAGAATAAGAAGAATAAAAAGAATAGAAGACTTAGAAGAATAAAAAAAGAAGAATAACAAGAAAAAAAGAACAAAAAAGATGACTAAGAAGAATAATAAGAATTAAAGGAATAATAAAAATAAGAAGAATAAAAATATTAATTAGAATAAAAAGAATAAGAAGATTATGAAAATAAGAAGAATATGAAAAATAATAAGAATAAGAAGAATAAAAAGAATAAGAAGTGTAAGAAGAATAACAATTATATGAGAATAATAAGAATAAGAAGAATTGGAAGAATAATTAGAATAAGAAAAAATAAAAAGAATAAAGATAAAAATAGGAATAAGAAGAATAACAAGAAAATAAGAAGAATTAAAATATTAGAATAATAATAAAAATAAGAAGTATAACAAGAATAAAAAAAATGAGAAAAATAACATGAATATGAAGAATTATAAAAATAAAAAGAATAAGAAGTATAATAAGAATATGAAGAATAAAAAGAATAAGAAGAATAAGAAGAATAAAAGTATAAGAAGAAGAAGAATAATAATAATAATAAAATAAAAAGAATAAGAAGAAAAACATAAGTATGATTACTAAGAAGAATTAAAATAATAGAGAATAAGAAGAATAAGAAGAAATAAAATAATAAGAATAATAAGAAGTTTAAGGAAGATAATAAGAATAAAAGAATAAAAAAATAAGGTAAATATAAAGAAAAATAAGAATTAGAAGAAGAAGAAAAATAATAATAATAATAATAATATGAAGAATAAAAGAATAAAAATATTAAAAAGAATAAGAAGAATAAGACGAATAAAAAAATACAATAATAAAAAGAATAAGAAGAATAAGAGGAATAAGAAGAATAAGAAGAATAAAAGGAATAAGAAGAAAAAGAAGAATAAGAAGAATAATTAGAATAAGAAGAATAAGAAGAATAAAAAGAATAAGAATAAAGAAGAATAAGAAGAATAAGAGGAATAAGAAGAAAAGAAGAATAAGAAGAATAAGAAGAATAAAAAGAATAAGAATAATAAAGAAGAATAAGAAGAATAAAAAAATAAGAAGAAAAGAAGTATAAGAAGAATAAGAAGAATAAGTAGAATAAGAAGAATAAGAAGAATAAGATGAATTAGAAGAATAATAATAAGATAAGAATAATAAGAAGAATAAGAAGAATAAAAAAAATATGAAGTATATTAAGTATATGAAGAATAATTAGAATATGTAGTACAATAAAAATAATTATAATAAAAAGAATAATAAAAAAATAGAAAAATAAAAATAATTAGAAGATTTAGAAAAATATGTAAGATAATAAAACTAAAATGAATAAAAATATAAGAATAATATCAAAAATAAGAAGAATAAAAGAATAAGAAGAATAAGGAAAAAAAAGAATAAGAAAAATAAAAAGATTAAGATAAATAAAAATATAGAAGATATAAAAATAATTAGATGAATAAGAATAATTAGATTAGTATGAAAAATAAGAAGAATAAGAAGAAAAATAAGAAATAGAAGAATAAGTAGAATAAGAAGAAATAAAAGAAAAAAAGAATAAGAATAATAGGAAAAATTAATAGAATAAGAAAAATATGAATAATAAAAAGAGTAAGAAGAATAAAAAGAATAAAAAGAATAAGAATAAGAATAAGAATAATAATAATAATAATAATAATAATACTAATAAAATAAATGAATAAGAAGAATATGAAAATAAGATGAATAAGAAGAATAAGAAGAATAAAAGGTATAAGAAGAATTAGAAGAATAAAAAGAATGACATAATAACAATTATAACAAGAGTAAGAAGATTAAAAAAATAAGAAGAACAAGAATCAAAACAATAATAATAAGAATAAGAAGAATTAGAATTATAAAAGAAATATGTGGTATAATAAGAATAAAAAGAATAAGAAAAAGAATAAGAAAAGAAAATGAAGAAGAAGAAGAATAATAAAAAATATAAGAATGATTAGAAGGATAAGATGGATAAAAAGCATAAAATAGATAACAAGGAAAATAAATATTAGATGTATAACAAGGATAAATTGGATATGAATGATTAGAAGGATAAGAAGGACAAGAAGGATAACAAGAATAATAAAAATAATACGAATAATAAGAATAAGAAAATTTGAATATTTAAAAAAATAAGATGAATATTAAGAATAAGAACAAAAAAAAGAAGAATAAGCTGAATAAGTAGAATAATAATACTAAGATGAATAATAAAAATAAGAAGAATAACTCGAATAAGAAGAAAAAGAAGAATAACAAGAATAATAAGAAAATGAAGAAAAAAAAAATAAAGAATAAGATTACTAAGAATAATAAGATTACTAAGAAGTATAAGAAGAATTAGAAAAATAAGTAGAATAAGAAGAAAAGAAAAGAAAATGAAGAAGATAGAAGAATAATAATTAGAATAATAAATAATATCAGAAGAATAAGATGAATAAGAAAAATTAGAAGAATAAGAAGAATAAGAAAATAAGAATAAAATAAGAAAAAAAGAAGAAGTAGTATAAAAAGATTATGAAAAATAAGAAGAATAAGAAAATAAAGAATAATAAGAAGAATAAGACAAACAAGAAGAATAAAAAGAAAAAGATGAATAAGAGAATTAAAAGAATAAGAAGAATAAGAATAATTAGAAGAATAAAAAAATAAAAAAATAAAAAATAATAATAAAAGATTATGAAAAATATAAAGAATAAGTAGAATAAGAATAATAAGAAGAATAAAGAAGAAATAGAAGAATAGGGAGAATAGTAAAATAAGTAGAATAAGAAGAATCATAAAAATAAAATGATTAAAAAGTATAAAAAGAATAAGAATAATAAAAATAAAATAAAATAATAATAATATAAAAAATAAAAATAATAAGAAGAATAAGAACAATAAGAGAATAAGAATAACAAGAATAAGAAGAATAACAAAAATAAATATAATAATAAGTATAAAAATAAAAAGAAGAATAAGATCAATATTAATAATAAGAAGAAATAAAAAGAAAATTATGAAATAGAAGAATAAGAATAATAAGATATATAAAAAGAATAACTATAATAACAAGAAAAACAAGAATAAAAAGAATAAAAAGATTAAGAAGAATAAGAAGAATAAAAAAGAAGAAGAAACAAATCTTTGAAAAAACCTAGTCTAAGAATTAGAGAGAGAAAGTTAGATTTTTTGAAACAGAAAGCTTCAATTTGTGCAATAAGGCCATTTACTTTCCCTTTGCAATGCTCGTTAAACTTGCCAAGCCATTTAATCACACTATCATAAGAAAATTTTCACATGGAAAGCCTCGTGTAAAGGAAATACAAGAGTTTATTGGAACTTTAAAGCTCATAGGCAATGTAAAAATGGGGATTACGATGCTAAACATACTATTCTACAATGCTTCGAGGAATAAGATTTTCAAATGCTCTGGATGAGGTGACAATGGATAATTAAGGATATCTTATTAGAATGCTAAAATGGACAGATGATTTTATCCCAAAGAAGGAGACACTGGTAGCCGATATGGTTTAATTTTCCTAACCTTCCTCATCATCTATACAGTAAGCATGCTTCCTTCTTCTTAGCAAAATGTATGGTAAACTGATAATAAGAGATGAGCCACTACCTTAATGGCTAAACCAAATAATGCAGGGATTTGTGTGGAGTTTAATTCTCTCATTACCTCCATTGATACAATGGATTGGTAGTAATGATGAACATTAGTTCTGGAAACCCAATGTTCCAAAATTTATCCCACAATATTGCTTAAAGTGTATAATATGGGCCACAGGGAGGAGGAATGCCTAGATGGAATGGGCAGAATGGAGAAAAATAATAAAATCTATTGAATTGAGAAGGGAAAAATTGCATGGGTTAAAAAAGATTAGAATAATGAAAAATAATTGGTTGAATATCAGAACACATACACTAATAATGCGGAAATGAATGTGGCTAGTAGAGGGAAGGAGGAGATACCCCTACCTTACTAGATATTTAAAATAACAGTAGAGAGGAGAGAACATGGGCAGAATGCACAAAATTAATGATGGTGAGAGGGGAGGAAAGGAGGAGAATCAAGAATGGGCAGTGGTAAAATACTTTAATAAAAATATTATAAAATTAACATGTCCCTGCTAGTTATTTAAAACAAAAATATAGGGGATAAAAGTATAGGTAAAAAAGTAGAAAATATTAATGTTATTAAGGCAACTAGTGAAGGGACTTACAATTGTTGAAATTAGTACTTTAGTGGAAAATATAAATCTAGAGGATTCGGCAAGCAGAAACAAGAGAGAAGGAAGGTTTTTCTCAAGAAAGACACAAAGGGATGAGGAACAAAGCTGGATGGATAACGATGACCTGCTGGATGACCCAGAAGAGGAGCCGACTCCAAGAGCTATACTTTTTCTAAGAAACAGGCACATTTGGAGGCAAGACAATTCTCATCTCAAGGATGACTTGCTATTGGAGGCTGAAAGAAGCTGATTTCAAACTAGAGAGGAAGCAATGGAGGAAATAAAGGTGATGAAAATGCACCTCAAGAGGATCCAAAAAATAAATAACAAGGAATAAGAAATAATAAAAAATATCAATACAAAGGCACCTAGAAATACTAAGAAATATATGATAATGAAATATAAGTCAAAATGTGTAACTAGAGCACAAGCAAAGTTTGTCATTAATGGATAGTTACTTATATTGGAATGTGAGAGGAGTAGCAAATACTCATACAACAAATAGACTTAAAAAATAATAAAAATTCATACTTAATATAGTTATAATAGTGGAACCGATGACAGATTAAATTCAATTAGAAAAACATAAAAACATAATTGGTTTTGAAAATGCATTTGCAAACATTAATAGTAAGATTTATGTGGATGCAACTTATAGATTTAGTAATATTAGAAGATAAGGAACAAATTATAAATTTTAAAATAGGAAGGGCATCGGAAGCAGTGTTGTTAGTGGTCTACACGAAAAATGCCAAAGAAGACAGGAAGGCCTTTTGGAAAGAAATGGAAAAGAAAGCAAAAAAAGATATACCATGGATAATCAGAAGAGATTTTAATGTAATAAGAAGTTTCAATAAAAAACGAGGAAGAGCCTCGAATTTTGGGGCTATGTCACAGTTTAATGAAGCTATAACCAATGTGAGTTTGATTGAAGCGGACCCATTAGGAACAAAATATACATGGTGTAATAATTGGAAGAAAAGAAGCACAATATGGGCAAGTTTAGACAGGGTGTTATATAATGAAAAATGGTTAAACTTTATAGAATCCACAGTAGTGAGATATATAAATAGAACCTGCTCTGATCATAATTTTGCTTCTACCTTTTTAGAACAAGATAAAATAAGAATACCATTTCAAATTTCAGAATATATAGAGTTTGCACATGGATTTTGATAATGTAGTTATAAATGCATGGTCAGAATCGGTCTCTGGCAACCCATTACAAGTTCAACATAATAAATTGAGAAGGCTAAAAGCTTGTTTAAATACATAGAATAAAAATTATTTTGGCAATATAAATAAAGAGATTATAGAAGATGAACTAAAAGTGGAGGAACTAGAATTAGCATATGAGCAGGAGTAAAGAGAGCCACTTAGATAGGAACTTAACAAGGAAAAAGTAGAATTAAAACTTAGATTACATTTGGAAGAGGTGTATTGGAAGCAAAGTCCAAAGATTAAGTGGCTTAAGGAAGGGGACGATTATACAAAATTCTTCCACACGATATTAAAAATCAAGAATGAAAAACAAAAGATTAAAGGCATTAGAAACATAGAAGGGGAGTGGGTAGATAATGAAGATCAAATAAAGTAGAATTAGAAGAATATTTTAAAAAATAGCTTGGTGAAAATATAGCATGTAGAGGCAACTCGTTATTGCAAGACTATCACATGTAAGGTTATTGTAGAAGAAAAGAGTAAATTAATAGATTTCCTAGAATAAGAGGAAATAAAGAAAGTTGTTTTCAGTATGAATAAAGATAGTGCACCAGGGCCAGATGGATGGAACAATGATTTCTTTCAAAGAAGCTGACATAAGTAAAAAAGACCTAATAAAGAAATTAAATTGATATTTTCAAGAGTAGATATCACAAAATCATGGGCTAGCTCTTTGTTGTATAGATACCCAAATGTGATAACCCACAGAAATGTGAAAATTTCAGGCCAATAAACTTATTCAACTCAGTTTATAAGATATTAGCAAATTACTATAGAATAGATTATTTAAAATCCTTCCAAATATAATATCAGAGGAAGAAACATGTTTTTTAAAATAGATTAATGATAAAAAATATAAGCTTAGCCTTGGAAATGATGAGAAAAATTGGAACAAAGAAAAGATTGCATAATGTGGTAATAAAATTGGATCTATCAAAAGCTTTTGACAGAGTAGAATGAGATATTCTATGTTACACTTTGAGAAAAATGAGTTTCTTAGAAACCTAGATAGATTTGATTTTCAGATGCATTTCTAACATATGATTGAGAATTCTAGTAATTGGAAAAAAAAGGAGAATTCAAACCAATAAGAGGTCTAAGGCAAGGAGACCCATTATCACCTTTGTTATTGAACATATATTTGGAATTGTTCATTTTAAATTTGAAACAAAGAATGAAAAAGGAAAAATCCTAGCTTTTAAGCAACCAAAAAAACACCTTTAGTGGGTTGCATGGCATATGTAGATGATGTAATCATATTCATAAATGCAAACAATAAATCAATGAGTAATCTAATGGATATACTTCAGACCTTTGAGGAGGAAACATCAAATATTGAATAAAGTAAAATACTAGTTTATTATAGCAAAGAAAACACATAAAAGAATTGCACAAAGAATAAAAATGATCACGGGATTTACCCAAAAGAAATGAGCTTTAATGTATTTTGGTTGCACAATATATAAAGGTAGGTTAAAAGAAGAATAACTATGTTTTTTAATAGGAAAAATGAGAAAGAAAATAGCAGGATGGAAAGAATACCTCTTATGTTTTGGAAGAAGGAATTCACTCATATCACATGTACTACAAGGCATATTAACACATATATTAATGAATACAGCCATCAAAAAATTTTATAAAAAACTAGAGAAGGAAATAGCTTCTTTCCTCTGAGAGAAAATTAAAGGAAACCCAAAATTACACTGAAAAAATAGAAAGACTTATGTCATCCAAAAGAAGAAGCAGATTAGGTTTAATTAGCTTGAAAGATATAAAAAATACATGGGCTTGTAATAACTAGTGGAGACAAAAGAAATGATAGTCTTTGGGCAAGATTTCTAAGAGCTAAATATGAAGTAAATAAATGAACTTTAAAGATACTAGGAAGGCTTCTAAAGCCTGGAAATTAATGTTAAAACATAAAGAAATAGTATATAAGCACTCAATACTAAAAAAGAGGGTGAAAATGGATGATCAAGGTAATTTTACAATGAAATTGGAAAAAACAATAGTAAGAAATAAAGGTAAAACTCTACCTATATATAATTTTGTTTAGGAAAGTGAGGCACCACAATAATAAAGACCTTTATATGGAAAGTTCTCTCAAATGTTATTTAATAGTTGGAATATACAAGAAAAGGGTATAAGGTTAGCATAAAATTATGAATGCTACTCTATAGTAGTGGAAAATATAGAGCATTTGTTTTCTAAGGCAAAATTGCCACAGAAGTGTTGAATCAATTAAAACTCTCACAAATATTAAGCATAAGGAAGTCGGCCTAAAAGCCAAACTTTTAAGCTGGAATAAGCATACCTCTAGTAATAAAATCCTTAGATGTACTAGGAACAACCTAACACTTATAGTAATTTTGTGTATATGGAAAGCTAGAAACAAAAGTAGATTTGATTCAGTCAAGATAAAGGCAAATATATTTTAGAAGATATTAAAAAAGAGTTTATGAATCTACCCGTTGCTATACCAATAAAAGTCACAAATAAGGAAATAGAAGACAACATAGATAATGAATGGAAGCCTCATGTGAAAAATAAGTGGCAAGGGATTCAAATTACTAAATGGATTATGCCACCATAGGGAGGCTAGCACTAGACATGGATGGAATTTTTAATAGAGAAATGGGAGAGGTAGGAGGAGGAGTAATTAGGAACATGGAAGGAAGAATAGAAAGAGCCTTCACAATGAAAGACATTCTTCAAAAGACATTCTTTTGAAGAATAGGGACATGGATGGCAGTCTCGGCTTTGCACAAAGAAATTCAAGCTTTATATAAAGCCTTAAAAAATTACAAGGAAAGTAATTATAAGAATATACAAATTCAAGTGGATTCAAATTTACTAGTGGGTCTAGCGACAAATAGGTTGTACATGTGCAGATACGAAGAAGAGCTTGAGAATATTAAAACCCTAATTAATGAGTTGGAGGCTTCCAAAACATATATATGGAGGAAAATGTGCTAGTAGATAAGCTAGCAAAAGAAGGGTTGAGAAGTATTCGGTAAGGGAGACATACTAAAGGCTAAAAGGGCTAGAAATACTGGATAAAATGGATGTCCATACGTTAGAACACACAATAAAAGCAAAGGGAAAGCACAAGTTGGGAAAACATACATTGGAAATATGATATATAAAGTTGGATAATCTGAAGCAGGTGGATAGCCACTATTATAGAGATTCCAAACCACAACTAAAGGGGGTTGGAGATTAGGAAAAGGAAAAACTCGACAAATATTATGATTGAAAATATTGACTGGAAGGCAAGCAAAGAGACTGATATAGATACTAAGTTGTAGAATATAAGAAGCTATAGACTAGGTAGTCAAATTTTTAAATATTTAAATTTATTGGGCTTTTACATTGCATGCTTGGTTTTTTTTTGTTTAGATTTTAAGCAGAGAGCTAGATAGAAAGTAAGTTAGAAACATACAACATGAGGCTGGATTCAAACATCTGGACAGAAGATTGTTTGAAGCAGTAGCATATATTTAGTGTCATGCATTACTGTGCTTGGGTTCTCTATCTAAAAAGCAAGCATGCTGGAGAAAAAACATTGATAAACAGATAAGCTAAAAAGAAAACCTAATGAATACATAAACCAATTTATATCAAAAAGAAAGTTGGATAGCAACAAGAAGGGAAAGCATGATTGAGAATATTACAAACAACATGATTCATATATGATGTTTGTCTTATGTAATTCCTTTGCATTGTTGTGCTTGGTTTTTTGGTATGAAATGTAGCATAGCTGGATACAAGCATGGATAAACATATTCTTTGGGTTTTGTATTGCTATGATTGGTGGCTTTCTGTCTAGATTTAAGGCAGACAACTGGATAGCAAGATGGTTTGCATTGCTGTGTTTGGTTTTTTTTGTCTGAAAAAATAAGCATGCTAGAGACAAGCATTGATAAACAGAAAGGCAGAAAATATGACTTAAGAATACAAAAACCTACATGAAATTATACCAAAGTAGAAAGATGAATAGCTACAAGAAGGACAAACAAGATTGAGAATATAAAAGACAGCATGATTCATATATCTGGTGTTTGTCTCATGTCATTTCATTTGCAATGTTGTTCTTGGTTTACTGATATGAAATTCAGGCATAACTGGATACAAGCATAGATAAATAGAAAGATAGAAAAATAGACCAAAAGATTACATAAACCAATTTAGAATTATATCAAAGTATGTTGAAAAACACAAAGAAAAGCTAATAAAATCTCAGTAGCCAGGTCAAAATGATGAGAAGGATAAGGGCTTGGCATAAAAAGGGGCAGTTTAATAACAAAATAGGTGGAAAAAGAAGATAGAGGCTAGATAACGACACAAACAAAGTGAAACTCTTATGTAACTAAAACAAAACAGAAGCTAAACAGAAGAGAGGACTACATGAATAAGGCAAGCCAGAAAAATAGTGAGCATCAAAGGCTAAATAGATGGAAGAAAAAAGTTGAAGATTTTGAAAGTATTTGTAAAACAAAAGAAAGCTTTTTAATTATAGATAGATGACATGTATCTAGGTATGTTTATGTTTTGTTAAAGACTTTACTGTGTAAGGAAATTACTTATGTGTTGAAAATTTTAGTGAACCCATGATTATCCTCCAAAAAAAGTGAAGGTTTGTTAAATAATAAAACAACTTTTTAAAAAAACTAAAAATAAAAAAAAAGAAGAATAAAAAGAATAGAAGAATAAGAAGAATAAAGAATAAAAAGAATAATAAGAATAATAAGAATAAGAAGAATAAGAAGAATAAGAGAATAAGGAGAATAAGAAGAATAAAAAGAATGTGAATAATAAGTAGAATAAGAAGAAGAAATATAAGAAGTATATAAAAAATAAGAAGAATATGAAAAATATGAAGAATCAGAATAATAGAAAGATTAAGAATAAGAATAAGAAGAATAAGTAGAAAAAGAAAAATAAGAAGAATAGAGAAGAATATGAATAAAAAGTATAAAATTTAAAAAGAATAAGAAAATAAGAAGAATAAGAAGAATAAGAAGAATAAGAAGAATAAGAAGAATTTGAGAATAACAGGGATAAGAAGAATAATAAGAATAAGAACAAGAAGAATAGAATAATTAGAAGGGTAATAAGTATAAGAAGGATAAGAAGCATATGAAATAAGAATGATTAGAAGGAAAAGAAGGATTAGAAGGAATAGAATGATAAAAAGAATAAGAAGGATAAGAAGGATAAGAAGGATAACATGGATAACATGGATAACATGGAAAAGAAGGATAGGTAGGATAAGAAAGATAAGAAGAATAATAAGAATAAGTAGAATAAAAGAATAAAAAAAAGAAGAATAATAAGACTAAAAAGAATAAAAAAGATAAGAATAATAAGATAAATAAGAAGAATAAGAAGACTAAGAAGAAAAAGAAGAATAAGAAAAAAAAGAACAATAAGAAGAATAAGAAGAAATAGAAGAATAAGATTACTAAAAGAATAATAAAATTAGAAGAACAAGTAGAATATGAAGAATAATAAGAATAAGAAGAATAAATAATATAATAAGAATAAGATAAATATGAAGAATAAAATGAAAGGAAGAATGAAAGAATAAGAACAAAAATAAGAATACAAAGAATAGAAGTATAAGAAGGATAATTATAATAAGAGAAAGAATAAGAAGTAAGAAGAATAACGAATAGAAGATAAGAAGAATAAGAAGGATAAGAAATAAGAAGAATAAGAAGGATAAGAAATATAAGAAGAATAAGAAGAATGAGAAGAATTATAAGAATAACAAGAACAAAAGAATAAGAAAGATAAGGAGAATAGAATAATAAGAATATAAAAAATATGAGTAAATAGAATAAAAAGAATAAGAAGAATAAGAAGAATAAGAAGATAAGAAGAATAAGAAGAATAAGAAGAATAAGAAGAATAAGAAGAATAAGAAGAATAAGAAGAATAGGAATAATAAGAAGAATAAGAATAATAAGAATAATAAGAATAATAAGAATAATAAGAATAATAGAATAATAAGAAGAATAAGAAGAAAAGAAGAATAAGAAGAATAAGAAGAAAAAAAGAATAAAAAGAATAAGAGGAATAAGAAGAATAAAAATAAAGTATAAGAAGATAAAGAAAAAGAAGAAGAAAAAGAAGATTTAGAAGAATAAAAAGAATAAGAATAATAAAAAAATTAAAAGAATAAGAAGAAATAAAAAAGAATAAGAATAATAACAATAATTATTATATTATTATTAGAATAAAAAGAAAAAGAAGAACAAGAAAAATAAGAAGTATAAGAAAAATACGAAGTATATGAAGAATAAAATAATAATTAGAATAAGAAGAATAAGAAGAATACTGAAGAATAAGATATATAAGAGAATAAAAAATAAAAAATTAAGAAGAATAATAAAAAAAAGAAGATTACAAATTATTAGATGAATAAGAATAATACAAAGAATAAGAAGAATAAAAAGAAGAAGAAATAGAATAATAACAAAAAAAAGAAGAATGAGAAAAATAAAAAGATAAAGTTGAATTAATACAATAAGTAAGATAAAAAGAATAAGATGAATATGAAGAATAAGAAAAATATAAAGAATATGAAGAATAAGAAGAATAAGAAGAATAAAAGAATAAGAAGAATAAGAAGAATAGAAGAATAAGAAGAAAATGAAGAAAAAGAAGAAAATTAAGATAAGAAAAATTAGAAGAAAATGTAAATTAAGAAGAATAATATGAATATGAAGAATAAGAACAATATAAAGAATATGAAGAATTTCTAGAATAATAAGAATAAAAAAAATAAGAAGAATAATGAGAATAATAATAATTAAAAAATAAGAAGTATAAGACGAATAAAAAAATAAATAATATAAGAAGAATAAGATGAATAAAAATAATTAGGAGAATTTGAAGAATAAAGAAAATAAGAAATAAAAGAATAAGAAGAATAAAATAATAAAAAGTATAAAAAGAATAAAAAGAATAAGTAGTGGAATAAGAATAAGAAGAATTTGAAGAATAAAAAGAATAAGAAAAATAAGAAGAACAAGAACAATAAGTAGAATCAGAATAATAAGTTGATTATAAGAATAATAAGAAAAAGAAGAATAAGAATAATAATAGGAATAATAATAGGAAGAAAAGAATAAGAATAAGAATAAGTACAATAGAATAAGATGAATAAGATTATTAAGATGAATTATAAGGTGAATTATAAGGAATTATTAAGATTAAAAAATATAATAGGAAGATATCAAAAAATAAGAATAAGATTATTAAGATGAATAAGATGAATTATAAGAATAAGTACAATAAGAAGAAAAGAATAAAAAAAGAAAAAGAAGAAGTAATATAAGAAGAATAGAATGAATAAGAATAATAATATAATATGAAGAATAAGAAGAAAAATAAGAATAATAAGAAAATGAAGAACAAGAAGGAAAAGTAGAATAACATGAATATGAAGAATAAGTTGAATAAGAAGAATAAAGAAGAATAAGAAGAATATAAGAATATGAAGAATAAGAAGAATAATAAAAAACAAAAGATTAAAAAGTATAAGAAGAATAGAAAAATTAGAATAATAATAAGAATAAGTAGAATAATGAGATAAAAAAATAAGAAAAAAAGAAAAATAAGAAGAATAAATGAATAAGAATAAAAAGAAGAATAAGAAGAAGAAAAAGAATAAAAAGAAAATGAAGAATGTGAATAATAAGTAGATTTAGAAGAATACGAATAATAACAAGAAATAGAAAATAAGAAGAAATAGAAGAATAAGAAGAATTAGAAAAATAAGTAGAATAAGAAGAATAAGTAATAAAAAGAATAAAATGAATAAGAAGAATAAGAAGAATATGAATAAAAAGGAGAATAAGCAGAAAAATAAGAATAAGAATAATTAGTAAATACCAATATTAATAAGAAAAAGAATAATAAGAAGAATATGGAGAATAATAAAAATGATAAGAATTTGAATAATGAAAAGAATAAAAAGAATAAGAAGAATAAGAAACATAAGTAGAATGATAAGAATTTAAATAATGAGAAGAATATGAAGACTAAGATAAATAATAAGAATAAGAAGATAAAGGAGAATAAGAAGAAAATGAAGAATACGAATAATAAGAAGAATAAGAATAATAAAAAAAAATGAAGAATAAGAAGAATAAGAAGAATAAGAAGAATAAGAAGAATAAGAAGAATGCAAATAATAAGTATAATAAGGAGATAAGAATAATAAAGAGGATAAAATGAATAATGAGAAGGACAATTACTTGTTGTTCTTATTCTTAATTTTATTCTTATTTTGTTATTCTTTTTATTCTTTTTTCTTCTTATTCTTCTGATTATTCTGATTCTTTCTTATTCTTCTGATTCTTCTTATTAATCTTATTCTTTTGATATTATTTATTATTCTAATTATTAGTCTTCTTGTTCTTCTTCATGTCTTCTTCTTTTTCTTCTTATTCATATTTTTCTAATCTTCTTATATCTTAGTAATCTTATTTTTCTTAGTAATCTTATTCTTTATTTTCTTTTTTTTTTTTCTTCTATTATTCATTCTTGTTATTCTTATTTATCTTCTTATTCTTCTTATCTTATTATTCATCTTAGTATTATTATTCTACTTATTCTTCTTATTTTTCTTTTTTCTTGTTCTTATTCTTTGTATTCATCTTATTTTTTTAAATATTCATATTCATTATTCATATTATTTTATTATTCTTGTTATCCTTCTTGTCCTTCTTATCCTTCTAATCATCATATCCAATTTATCCTTCTTATACATCTATACTTCTTTTCCTTGTTATCTATCTTATGATTTTTATCCTTCTTATCATTCTTATTTTTTTTATTCTTCTTCTTCAGTTTCTGTTCTTATTCTTTTTCTTATTCTTTTATTCTTATTATAATTGTTATTTCTTTTATAATTCTAATTCTTCTTATTCTACTTATTCTTCTATTTTTATTTTTCTTCTTAATCTTCTTATTTTTCAACTATTCTAATTATTCTTATTCATCTAATTCTTTATATATCTTTTATTTTTTTATTATCTTAATCTTTTTTTTTCTTATTCTTCTTATTTTCCTTATTCTTCTTATTCTTTTTATTCTTCTTATTTTTTATATTCTTCTTATATTTGTATTCATTTTAGTTTTATTATATTACATATTTTCTAATTCTTTTAATTATTTTTTTTTATTTTTTTATTCTTCTTTTATTATTATTCTTTCTTGTACTACTTATTCTAATTATTCTTCATATACTTAATATTCTTTTTATTCTTCTTATTATTCTTATTATTTTATCCTTTCTATTCTTCTTATTATTATTATATATTATTATTGTTATTATTCTTCTAATTCCTCTTATTAATCTTATTCTTATATTATCTTATTATTCTTATTCTTCTTATTCTTCTTATACATCTTATTCTTCTTATTCTTCTTATTCTTATTATTCTTCTTATTCTTCTTATACTTCTTATTCTTCTTATAATTCTTATTCTTTTTATTCTTATTCTCTTATACTTCTTATTTTTATTCTTTTATTCTTCTTATTCTTCTTATTCTTCTTATTCTTCTTATTCTAATTATCTTTTTATTCTAATTATTCTTCTTATTCTTCTTATTCTAATTATTCTTTTTATTCTTCTTATTCTAATTATTCTTCTTATTCTTCTTATTCTTCTTTTTCTTCTTATTCTAATTATTCTTATTCTTCTTATTCTTCTTATTCTAATTATTCTTCTTATTCTTCTTATTCTAATTATTCTTCTTATTCTTATTATTATTTTTTTATTCTTGGATTTTTTTTTTCATCTTATTCTTCTTATTCTTCTTATTCTTCTTATTCTTCATATTATTATTATTGTATTTTTCTTCTTTATTCTTATTTTCTTTATATTCATCTTATTTTTCTTATTCATATTATTCTTCTTATCTTCCTTATACTTCTTATTATTCTGATTTTTTTTTCTTCTTATTCTTCTTATTATTCTAATTCTTATTATTCTAATTCTTCTTATTCTTCTTATTCTTCTTATATTCTTATTCTTCTTAGACATCATACTCATGTTTTTCTTATTTTCTTTATTTTATTATTATTATTATATTATTATTATTATTCTTTTATACTTTTTATTCTTCTTATTCTTTTTATTCTTTGTATTCTTCTTATACTTATTCTTTTTATTTTTATAATTCTTCATATTCATGTTATTTTTCTTATTCTTTTTATTCTTCTTATATTTCTTATAATATTTTCTTATTACCTAGCCCATATTTAGTTTTTATATATGACTCCCAAAGACTATCATTTTCTTTTAACCTCCACCAATTTTTACTTGCCCATGCTTTGGCCAAGTCATTTAGGATAATAAAACCTAAACACGTCTCCTCCTTTGGGTAGCATAAGTCCCCCCATTTTTTCAAGTACAACATATTCTTTCCTTCTTTTTTCTCCCATAAAAAATTAACCATTTCTCTTTCGAATTTTCTTATAATACATTTTGGTGGTAGTATTGACATTAAAATGTGTGCTAATGATCCTTGCAACACGTGTGAAATTAGTGATATTCTTCCTGCCATGTTTAATAGGTCCTCTTTCCAACTCACAATTTTTTTGTCTTATCTTTTCCACCAAGAATGAGAAATATTCCTCCTTTACTCTACCTTCATATCGGGAAACCCAAATTTATTAACTCCCCCTTCTTTTGTATAAAACCTATAACCCTTTTGATCTTTTGGGTAATATTTTCTGACATTTTTGCCGCTATCATAAATTGAAATTTATTTTTATTTAACATTTGCACTGATTCCTCTTTTGTTTGCAGCAGCCGCATAAGATCTTTCATAAAATGTCTACTTGCATTTGTAATTCTATTATATCATCCACATATGCCAGGCACCTTATTAGTGGTGTGTATCTAGGCTACATATAAGCAAAAATACTACCACTTTTCACTTCCTCTTTCAGATTTATTATAAAAATCTCTAAGTATATGTTAAATAGGGAAGGAGATAATGGATCTTCCTATCTTAGTCCCCTTATTGGTTGAAACTCTCCACCTACTTGCCCATTTTTAAAAATTTCAACCTATACACTGGAAAAACACCTATACATAATGTCTATCCAGAATTCTCGAGAATCTCATCTTCCTCATAAAAAATCATAAAATATCCTATTCAACTCTATTAAATGCTTTTGACAAGTCTAACTCCATGATTACATTATACCCTCTCACTCTAGCTCCTATTTCTCTTATCAATTCTAATGTTAAATTGATATTTTCCATCATTAGCCTATTTTTGTTGAAGCCTACTTGCTCAAGGTAAATAATTTTGGGAAGTATCCTACTGAGCCTATTATGGAGTATTTTAGCTAAGATCTTGTAAATTGTATTGCATAGGCTAATTGGCCTATAGTCTTCTCCTTTTTGTGGATTTGCTTTTTTGGGAATCAACACTATATATGAACTAGCCCATGCTTTAGTAATATTTGCACCTGGAAAGATCCATGCTATGGCTGTAACTATTTCATCTTTTATTACGCTCCAACTACGTTGAAAAAAACCATTATTCAGCCATCTGGACCTGCAACACTATCTTTATTAGCATTAAATACAACCTCTTTCACCTCTTCTTCTCTTGGTAGTACTTCTAACATTTCATTATCCTATTCCGTGACTTTTCTTTCAATTTTTTTCCATTAATGTATGCCTTCTACAAGTGTTTGGCCCACATAAATAATCTCTGAAAAAACCTTTTAATTCATTTTTAATTTCTTCCTCTTTTTCAATCCATTCTCCATTTTCTTTTTTAAAGCCTTTTATTCCTATTTTTTGATTTCTAATTTTCGCCATTGTATTAAAAAACTTCGTATTTTTATCTCCATCTTTCAACCACTTAATTTTAGCTCTTTGTTTCCAATAGACTTGTTCCATATGCATTCTAAGTCTTAGTTCAGCTTCGCTTTGCTAAGTTCTATTCTAGTTATGCTATCTTGCCTTTCTTCATACTCTAGTTATAGAGTAATTACTTTCTACTCAGCTTCTTGTATTTTTTTGGTAATATTACCAAAAACATTCCACTTACTAAGGACCAGACACACTCTTCGCAATATCGGTGCCAGTACTTGCATGGGATTGCCCAATACTAGTTTTTCACATGATTCTCTTATAATCACGTCAAAGTCCTTATGCTTTCCCCACATATTTTTTTAATTTAAAACCATTAGGTCTCCCCTCTCTCTTCTGGAGTGTTACCAAGAGTAGGCTATGATCTGAGCATGTTCTGCTTAAATATTGCACCTTTATTCCCCCCAGCTTATCCAACCATTGTGCATTAAATAGCACCCGATCAAGTCTAAACCATATTGCCCCTCTTTTCTTCCAGTTATTACACCAAGTGTAATTTGATCCTAAAAATTCTGCCTCTATTAATTTTGCACTGGCAATAGCATCATTAAAATGAGCTATCACTACTGAGTCAGGAAACCTTCCACCTCTTTTCTCGGTATTACCTCTAATCATATTGAAGTCCCCTCCTATAATTCACGGCAACTTCATTGCGGCAAATTTATCCATTTTTAACCAAAGCATCTTCCTTTCTTCTTTTGCATTACTTGCATAGACTACTGAAAAGATGAGCTCTGGCTATTTAACTATTTTAAAACTAACAATTTGATTAGTTTCTACAAAAATTTCAATGTCCATTGAATTATTCCACATAACCCAAATCTTACCATTACCATTTGAAAATGCCTTATGTAATCTTATTTTGTTTTATATTTCTCAAGCTTATTTCTATTACCATTGGTTCGGCTAGGATAACAATTTTAAGTCTGTATTTTAATAAGTTTTCTAATTCTATTTATTGTAGGAATGTTCGTCACTCCTCTTCCATTCCAAAATAGACTATTCATCATATTTAAGTAAATCTTGCTTGAGCTCTAGTTGTGCATTTGGAGTCATATATTACATTTAAATATTTTTTCATGCTTCCGGTGGTTTGCTTGTGCTTGGTGGTGCTTGCTCTAGTTCTTTTTTAAATTTAATTTTTCTAAACTCCTTTCCAAGTTTCTAATTTTCTCTATTTCATTTTCCCTGTTTTTTGGTATGTATCTAGGATGTTCATTCAGCACTGAATCATCATTAGGTGCATTAATATCCAGCAATTTTTCTACCTTGTTATAGTTGGAAAATGGCCAGCTTTTTACCTCTGATTCCTCCTCAGATAGGAGGTCATCCTCCGCCCAATTATGCTTTTCTATGTTCTTTTTTAAGTTTATCTCCACTCTCTTCTCCCTTCTCCTTCCTCTATGCCTTGCACCACATTTTCTCCCTACTATTTATATCCCTTCGGTCCCCCTTGGTATCTCCTCTAACCATCTTCTAATCTCCTCCCTTTTACTTAAAGCTATCCCTTCCTCCTCTAACCCCACCTCACCACTCTCAACCTCTTTCTCTGCTTCCATTGCAGCCTCATTTACCCATTCTATCCCTCTTTCTCTAGGTCTATCCTTTCCACTCTCCTTATTTTCTCCCTCCCCTTCAACATTCCCTTCCCATCCTGCCTTTCTCCCCTCTTTTATCTCCTCTCCCTCATCTTTTTCTCTTTCTAACTCCCCTTCCTTAGGCTCTCTTCTCACCCAAGCTTTTCCTCTACCTTTCCTATCCTCCTTACTTGCTACTTCCTCCTTCTTACTCCTACCTCCCACCATACATTTTTTTTGCTCGTGCCCCAATTTGTGGCAGTTTAGGCAGTAGTGGGGCATGGATTCTGAAATAATTTTTTGCCAGAATCCATTAATGAGGTCTCTGCCAACTCACACCATATTCGGAGGAGGAACCTTGCAGTTAATTTCAATGCAAATCCTAGCCACACTCAACCTTGTCATGTAGGTCGTGGCTTCATCAATCAGCCATGGTTTACCCAAGCAAAGTGCTATATAAAGAAGAAAATGCTTACTAAACAAGTGATGGGGAAGCTTCGGCAGTGAGAACCATACCAGGGCTTGCACTGATTCTTCTGCTACAGTAAAGTCAGGCGACCACTTGAATGCGCATGGGATAACCAGCAACACTCAACTGCACTCTAATCCATACTCTAAGGAAGTTGTCTTCCTCTTTGAACTGGAAGAAACGTGCTTCCCGTCATATATTGCAATTTTAACCACCTATCTTGATTTCAATGCCGCAATAAACCAATAAATATCTTTGTAACTCGATATTCTGTTGGAGAATTTTCCTACAAGTGTTAGCTTGAATGGTTTGGCAATCTTTGAAAACTCTTCTGTAAATATCACTACCGGTGATGCCTCTTTTGTGTCAAACCTGGGATAAAAGAGCGTAGTCTCTTTGTTTAATGAATTAAAAGATTTTTTTGTCGAAGAGATAATCCAAATTATACAATTTTGGCTTCAAATTGAGCTTAAATTACACAAAAATGGTGGTTTCTCTCTCTAAAAGTGTACTTTCTCTCTCTATAAAGTTGAGAGCGTTTTTTCAAAAAAAAGAATAGTTTCTTCTTCTTCTTTTTGGAAAGTTTGTTTTATTAATATTAACCCTCTTTTTTGCTGAGGAATGCCATTTTACAACCTACTTACTTGCTACCCCTTACCCTTTACACCTTCTATTAACCTCTTATATACCCCTATCGGGTATCAATCTACTTAACTATTTAGAGATTGATTTGATTAACATAAACATACATTTTACATGACTCAATTATCGTTGATTGATCTGTTTGTTATTATGTGTATGCTATGGTTCTATAATCTTTGCCCTTTTAAGTGTATCTTTAGCTTCTTTCATGCCTTCCCTTAGTCTCTTTTGTTGCCTCCCCATAGCTTCTTTTTCTGCCTTCCCATAGCCTCTTTTGCTACCTCCCTATAATCTTTCGAGCTTCTATTCTATACAATAGAATTACACACCAGAGACATATATATTATGTTCTATGCCTACCTTTTTTCTCTTTCCCCACCCCATCAACACATTATCAATCTGGTTTACAATTGAGGCAGAAAAAAAGAAATAAAACACAAAAAAACTGCCATGGATAACAGGTCCTCCAATCCTGACTTTAGATGCTTTCATCATTAGCTTTCATCATTAGCTATACCTGCCTTTCATTTTGCCTCTTCTTTAAGTGCTATTTTTTATTGTTGACATCTTATATCCTTTTTCTACCCTTTTCCCCTTCACCCTCCCCTTAACATATCAACCATATACAATACATTCAGCCAAAACAGAAACTAAGAAAAAATAAGAAAAAAACAAAAGAGGCAGCCCATATCAATCTTTTATCATCTTCCTCCCCTGATTCCAGAACATCTGTGGCAGCAGCCACTAACTGACAGGCCACTTTTTGCCTTGTCATCATCTCTATCTCTTTATATTCTTTGCAGCTGCCAACCCTCATGTCAGTATTCTGTCTATAGTGATTTTCGGCATGATAAACAAAAAACCCACACCAAGGTATTCCTACTATACACTTAAAATCCCTACTACCCCTATCCCTTCTAGCCCATGTCCAAGCTCTTATTTCTACCACTCCCTACCCTCTACAAAAATTACAATTTTACTACATTAATTAATACACATGAAGCATATAGCCTACAGACACTTTTAAACTTGCACCCCCCTTTTCTATTCTACATTCCTTTCCGACTTCATTGTCGGTTGTTTTTTTTTAATGGGCAGAGTTTAAAGCTCCTTCTACTGTTGTCTTCCCTCGATACAAAGCTTGTCCCTATTATATTGATAAAAAAATAGAAAAAAACAACAAAATAATATAAACTTTTATTTGTCATCCCTCAGGACTGGGATGACTATTTACCTGGGCCTTCCATTACCTACATTTTCAAACCCCCCCCCATATCAAGGGGCCCTCTTTGCTATAAGCTTTACTGCTCAAAGAAGTTTTATCACTACTTCTCAGGGCTGAGGTTCTTTGATTCTTCTAATATAAAACAATTCTTTGCTATCTAGAATTACAATAACTTTGTATTTATCAGGTATACTTCCTTCCCAATAATCTTGATAACCTCTATTTCGTCCTTCCTTGGCAAGTCTATCTGCTAAGGCATTGGCTTCTCTAAATATATGTTTTATGGTATCTTCTAATGTGTTAATTATTTGCAATATTTCTTCTATTTCCTTTTCATATCTCCACATTACTGACCTTTTATTTATTAAACTTACTACTATTTTTGAATCTATTTGAATATCTATCTTAATTCATTTTTTTACATATTTTAACCCGTCTCTTAGTGCTAGTATCTCTCCATGTAGTGCCGAAGAAGCTTGGTATTTTCTTGTGTATGCTAGAACTAACTTCCCTTCAAATTTTCTTATAATACCACCCATCCCGCTGCTCCCATATCTCTATTAATACTACCATCTATGTTTAATGCTAGCCTTTCGTTTGATGGTTTTTCCCATATTATACCTAATGTCCTAAAGTAATTTTGTTGTTTTACTTTTAAATTCCAAAAATTCAGTATATCTTTATCTGGATTTATTCCTAATACTTTAAGAGGATTCGATTCAGAAATTCTTACACCGTTTCCTCCTTTATTTCTATCAAGATGTCCTCTATTATCATCTATGCCCCATAAACCTACTTTTGTTTCTGTCCTTCCAAATACACCAGATTGCTATTAGTGGAATGTTGTTTTTGATCCATTTCTTGGCGGGGCTTGAGGCATGTATTTTTATATATTTTTGAAGTATGTGTTTTAAAGTGAGATGCTCATATTTTATTTGTATTTTTAATCCTAATCTTCTCCATATTTCTACTGCAACCCTTCCATGTGATATATGATAACACTTTCATAGCAAGCACATCTAAGGATTCAACCTCACTTTCATAGCAAGCACATCAAGATACTAATTGAATCCCCTTCTTTTTTAAGTTAGTGTCTATTGGTATGATATTTGATAACACTTTCACATAAAAGTTTTAATTTTTTGTGGATTTTCATTATCCCAGGCCCATTTAAATAATATTTATTTATCTTTCTTTTCTCTTTAAATAATTCAGAAAGAATATTCTGAATTTAGCATCCATCTTCATCATTTCCTAGTTAGTTTAAAGTTTTTTTTCAACTAAATCTCTTTATTTGAGCATTTGTACCCAAACTTGTGATCTTTTGCTTTTATTCTTTTCTTTATTTGTATCATCATTTATGCAATACTTTTCTCGCATAAATTCCGACCATAAGCTTTCATTTTCTTTTAGCCTCCATCTTTTACTTGCCCATGTTTAGCTAATTCCTTGAGATTGATAAATCCCAATCCAGCTTCTTGCATCGGAAAGCATAAATCTTTCCATTTTTTCCAATGTATCTTATATTTACCTTCTTTTTTGCCCCACAAAAAGTTAGCTAATTCTTTTTCTATTTTCTTAATAATTTTTTTGGAGGTTGAATAATCATTAAGTTATGCATTAAAGAGCTTTGTAAAACATGTACTATTAATGTTATCCTCTCCCCCATGCTTAGAAGTTCCTTCTTCCACCCAGATATTTTTCTTTTTAATTTTTCCATAAAAAATTATAAATATTCATCTTTAGTCTGCCCTCATAAATTGGACATCCCAAGTAAATTATTTCTCCTTTTTTCTGAGAGAATCCTGTTATATTTTTAATTCTATGAGTTAATGCTTCTGATGATTTCAAAGCTATCATGTATTGGCATTTTCTTTTGTTTAGCTTCTGCACTGTTTCATCTTCCATGCATTTCAATAAATACATCAGATTATGTAGCGATCTACCCCCACCATTGGTGAAAATCAATACATCATCTGCATATGCAAAGCAGCTCACCAGTGGTGTATGTTTTGGTTGTCTAAATGTTTTTATCATTCTCTTCTTCATTTTGTTTTTAAGATTTATTATTAACAATTCTAGATAATATAAAATAATGAGAAAGATAGTGGATCTCCTTGTCTTAATCCTTTTATCATTTTTACTTCTTCTCCTATTTTTCCATTTATTATAATTCTTTATTCGATATGCATCTATATAAAATTTATCCAGGCTTTAGCGAAGCCCATTTTGCGCATAGTGAAACTGAGTATGTCCCATTCCACTCTATCAAATGCATTAGATAAATCTAATTTTATCATTACATTATGTCCTCTTGTTTTGATCCTATTTCTCTATTAATTTTTTTAGCCAAGCATATATTTTTCATTATCAATCTATTTTTCATAAAATGTTTGTTCATTCGAAATAATTTTAGGTAGAACATTTGTCAATCTATTTTGCAAATTTTGGCCAATATTTTACAAATTGAATTGCAAAAACTAATTGGTCTAAAATCTTCCCCCTTCTGAGGGTTTTCCATTTTTGGAATGAGGACTATATGAAAGCTTTTCTAATTCATTTTGATTTCAGCCCCGTAGAATATATAATGGATGGCTTTCATTAGATTTTTTATTATATTCCACCATTCTTGAAAAAAACAATTATTCCATCCATCTGGACATGCTGCATTGTCTTTGTTCATACTAAATACTATTATTTTTATTTCTTCTTCTTTAGGAAATTTGATTAGCATGTTATTATCTTCTAAAGAAATTTTGTTTTCTATACTTTGTAAAAGAGTGTTTCCGTTATGACCACTTTCCCCGCATAAATGCTTTTCAAAAAGATTTGCAAAATATTTTTGTATATCTGTTTCTTGTTTCACCCATTCTTTTTTATCATTTTTTATACCTTTTATTCTATGTTTCTGAATTTTCATTTTAGTTACTCTTTGAAAGAATTTTGTGTTTTTATCACTTTCCTTCGCCATTTTATATTTGATTCTTGTTTCCAATATGTCTCTTTCATTAATAGTTTTAGTTTTAATTCAGCCTGTGCCTTACTTAAGGCACTTATTCTATTTGCATTTTGTTCTGTTTCAAATTTTAATTCTCTTTTTATCACTAAATCTTCTGCTTCTTTTATATTTCTATTTATATCAAGAAATGTTTCTATATTCTATTTTTTTAACTCAAATTTTAATCTTTTCATCTTAGTGTTTAAATATTGCACCGGGTTTCCTATAGCCTCTTTGTTCCAAGATACTCTAATAATGTCCAAGAAGTTATGATGTAAACACAAGGTGTTCTGAAATTTAAAAGAGCCCCCCGTGAATGATAAATTTTTAACTGTGATTAAAAGAGGGTCGTGGTCAGAACATGTTCTATTTAAA
>JAREIK010011732.1:0-12454 GCA_029783825.1 Sapria himalayana
GATTAGCTTACATTACCAAAGGTTAGAGAAATGGCGTAGATCCAGTTGAGAGACTGAATGCGGATACTTTTAATTAATAATTTTAAAGGAAAAGAAAGACTTCGTCCCCTCTCGGATAATGAAACACCAATGCTGCTCAAAAAGACCTCCGGCCTAACAGCACAGCACTTTCCTTACCCGTTGTGCTCCGTCTGAGATAAGGAGCAAGAGGCTAGACGAAGACCTCTAATCTACCAATCAATCTAGCTACGTCCTATGACTTTTGTTCCAGAGGCGAAAGGAAGTATTTACATCTCCTGCAGATAGAGGTTTGAAAGCTCTCTTGGCAGCCTCTACGCGTTCACTCTTTTAAAGCAAGCATAAGGCCGCACCATCAGAATAGAGCTTTTCCCATCATGCCATGGGCTCGGCTACCACTAAGTCGCTCATGCACAAATTATTACTAAAAGGAGCCCGTGGAGAGGAATCTATCTCTGTCAATCACAAAGCCAAGATTGTAACAACCATGAATTCTTTTGATATTTCTGCTTATCGAGGTTTAATGGCCTTTGGCTGCCTCCTCTCCTTGCCACTCTCATTTCAATCCGCTACTTCCACTCCTCTGTTTAGTTTAGTTTGAAACTGAAAGGCATAGAAGCTATCTAGACTAGAGAGCTACCATGGCAAGCCAATGCTTTAGAGCTCTTAGCTGCCTCTGCACGAATTATTCTTCCGGTTGGAACACTATACCTCTTCTTTCGTCTTGCGATTGGATGAACCAGGAACCAGCAAGTGGCCTCTTTTTGTTTTTCATGCATTTACCTCGGTCTCGTAAACCATATCTACTGCTTGCTGCCTTGAAAGTCCCAAAACAGCCTATTTTAGACCCACGCCGAGAGTGTTAAATCCAATGGCAAGATCCCGCTGCTGCCCCGTCTTCATATGTTGGATCGCCTGCCTAGATCTGAGTCTCCTATTCTGTTTCTGTTTTAGAGACCTTTACTTTAAAAAGTCTGGTGCCTCTTGATAGGGCCCTATCATCAAGAGTAAGCTAATCCAGTTATGCATGTGTTCCCAGCTACAGCTCTAATTTGAATCATTTGCCCGGAAAGAGCTAGATCTTAAAAGTCTCGCATATACCGGGAACAGGTTTAGTTGAGGCAGAAACTCTGGTTGCTTTGAGCTCCGGATCAAACCGACGGGCAGAGAGCGAACAGCCTACTTAAGTAGTTCTATTGCTGGTAAGCTTAGCCGCCTGAACACGACGAGACTCTCTTTAACATATGATCATATGATGTCGTCGGATAAGTTTCTACTGATTGCCTTTGGCTTCTTCCGGTTCCGGTATGGCTAGGGTTCACCAAAACTAATAGCTAGATAAATAAAAGAGCCATTCCGTCACTACAGAATAGAAGTTTCAGTCTAGTTTTTGTTTCTCCTGGCGACCTAGCACCAGTGCATTCGAGAGATTTAAAGTCACATCCCTTGGGGGAAGAGCAGCGGATCCTCAAGCTAAGCTATGTCATCCACAGGTCATGGAAATAAGGACGTTGTTCCATCTCGAATTGAAGCTCGGTGTGCTCGCCTACAAAAGGGTCGGTCACTCTTATTCGAACTGCCCGGTTAGGTCTCACAAAGACCTTGCCTATGTTCTTGCCTCGTCAACAGTACTTGCTTACTTATGAAAGCCGCTTTCAATATAGCAAATTATTCGCATTGCTCAGGGGATCCCGGAACCAACCGTAGTAACAGCTACCTGAATCAAACTCTTCCTTATGCCACTACAAGCAGAGAAGCGACATCCCTATCTATAGACAGGAAGACCGGACTCTTATGTGACATAAGAGAGAGAAAAGAAGACAGAACGAACTGGATCGGAGAAAGAAAATCGAAATCGTCAAATTATGCACTAACTTGATGGAATGCATATATGAGGAACCATGACATTTCTGGGTTGTCACGGAAGAAGTTGAAAACTATAATTCGCAAGGAATTCTATCCAGAGATTTTAATGAGGGGGTTTGAGGAGGACTGTAGACTCGATGGCAGTGCGCCAGGGAAAGGGCCAAGCTGTACAAGAATACCCCCATTAAAGTACCAAACAAAGGGTTCCACAAGCAAGCTATTATTCTGCTTATCTCCCTGATTATCTACAAAAGGCTGGAGCATTCAAACCTAATGAAAGATCTCTCCCTCTCAGGAATGAAGGGCGGGTAATCATTTTCAAGCCACAGAACTCTACTGAACGATAGGAAAGTTAGTTCTTCCAGTTGGCATTCATTAGTCCGGTTGGGTGGGAAGTCCCTATATCCGTATCCACTCTTTCTTTAAAGTGGCTGGATTGAATCCGATTATTATATATATAGCTATACAGGTAATAGCTTGTACTGCTTTCTTTCCTTTTTTCTGCTGTCCCCCAGCCCCAAGCCTTCAGTGTGCAAATGCCTTGCTTTTGTCTCTGCGTCGCTAGGCTGGTTCAATGCCCCGGGAGCGAACAAGTATTCGCAGGTCTCGCTTGTAGAGTTGCATCACCACGGCTCTCTCCTGCCACCTTCATTGTGGAAGGATAATGAATAAAAGAAAGTTGTGTAGATCCATCTATTCCTTGGTTCAGAGAAAGTCTGTTGTAAAGGGAAAATCAATCCATTCCTTTTTTTCCGTGGGAAGCTCAAGCTGACTCGGCCAAAATAAGTAGTCAAGGCAAACTTATAAGCCAATCGATCCAATAGAGATTTCTTCCGGCCAGCTTCTAAACTGAGCAAGCGGTTTTCCATCTTCTCTTAGTAATGGCCTCAATAGATCTATCTCTTGGGCAAAGTAGACTGCGCGGCTTCGCTCCGTTCTTCTAAAAGATAAAAGATGGACTCGTGCCTGAATCCGATATGAGTCAAATCAAATATCAGTAGAGGACTCAATCTTTCAAGTGAACCGGTCGGATCCCTCATTGTCAATTCGCCCGGGAACGATATTCTGTAGGTTAATCCTCCATGAGATCCTTTGGGACTGAATAAGTAAGTTCTGTAGTCCAGGAATAGGATACTCTAAGTTCAGTAGGGAGGGAGGGAACTCATACTCAGCCAAAGTTGAAAATGGATAGATATATTATATTAGCTACGAGTGAACCTTTGCCGAATAGTTCTTATGGTAGGTCAAGAAAGAACCTTACTTCTCAAACCGGGCAGAAGAATTACAAACTTGACAAAGAGGGAGTCATATTCTTTTGATGGCACGAAGCCGATAGAACTGATCCCCTAAAAAGCGGGTCCTGAAGATTAGCAACCTCTAACTACCAATTCGAATTTGTGAAACACAAAGATGAATCAGTCTCGTAGTGGAAATTCGTAGAGCAGGAAAGGAATCAACTCTTTCGAGCGAAGTCATCTCGTACCAGCCCGGATAGATAGAAAAGCAAGCAGGCTACTGTGATTTGTATTTGCGCTTTCAACCTTTATCTATTTAGATTCTTTAATCAATTCTCTTCCTACGCTCTACCTTCCCTTTTTAGGTACGAGCATTGAATAATTTATCTGCGTAAGACTTCCTGACCCATAGCCAATAGGGCACTGACTCCTGCTCCTGGGACAAAACACTTCTTCTTCTCACCATTGGATCCTGGGACTGCAGACGAAGCTGTTGCCAAAGAGTTGGGATCGATCTACGGGCCACGGGCTGATTCTTCAACTCCCCTTGTATGCCATCCATCTTCGAGGAGTCTTCCTTCCTATGATATCCCAAGACCAAGAGAAGTTCGTTCTCCAGAGCGTCTACGCAAAGAAGGGATATGACAACAAGACCGTCTACTGTAACAGAACTAGCGGCGGTTACGTTCACAGATGCCCAAAGAAAATTCCCACACCTATGAGTGAGCAAAGAGCTTATTCGAGAGCAGCTGAGTCAATAGCACTGGATTCAAGGGATGCCTATTACCCCCTCTTCCCTACTTTCCTAAAAGCAGCAAAGGCATTCATTCATACCTGTAACCATAGCTTGCTTGCTACAAAGAGCCATGCTTAAAGGCATGAAGGAGCTTACCTTCGACTAAGGCAGGAGTTTACTAAGGACTAAGGCATGAAAGAGGTTACTATTGAGCATCGCTTGCCTTACTAATGTGCAAGAAGGCTACGCACCTTGCCCTTATGAGTGCAATCCTTGGATGCTTACTTCTTCTATTACTAATATCATTTCTCTTATCGATTGATTTCCCGATAGGGCATTTGTCCGATAACGGATATGGAACTCTAGCACTACTACTCTAAGAAGATAAATTGAACCACTAATCTTCGTGCTCGCTTACTGCCTACCATACTTACCATGCCTACTATGCTTACTAACCCACTAACCACTAACTCCTACCATGCATACGTCAGGATATTCTCTTTATCACAGACAGTATTCCTTCCTTATCCCGCTATTCCTGATTCTTGATAGCACAGGAAAGAGAGAAGACCGTACCCAGCCGAATCTCTTGACTTCACCGCTACGCACCTTTCAAACAGACTTGTCTTACTCCAAGAGCGAAAATAGCATCGGTTATCCTATCCGACAACCTAGGAGTAGTACTTGCTAAAGCCTAAAGGGTTTCTCCCTCTCGACACGTGAAAGCTCAAAGCAGTCTAGCTAAGCCAAGTCAAGCAGTGCCAGATACGTATGAAATAGTTGCTGATTCTCGTCCTTCTTCAATCTATTCGATTCCTATCTCACCCGAGGGGGTACTCACTTTCTCTACGAGATGTTTCCGGCCGGGAGGGATAGAAGGAATAGCCGAAGGCAGGACTTATTGATTCATAAATCATAGGCAGGGGGTTGAAAATATCCTTTTAGGTTGGTCGAAGAAGAGGAGGACAATTTGGTTTAAGCTGCTATGCCCACAGCTCTTATTCGAGTCCTTTTATTGCAAGTATACACGATGGAAGCATCCCAAGCCCAACAGATAACCGATGGAACAGGGATGCCCGAGAAGCCCTCTTATTCTATCTCCGGTGCCAGGGAAGGTTCGAAGTCAATGGAAGCTAGCGATGGAAGTTACTCCGTATAATAAGGAAGTTGACCGAATCCGAGGCAATGACCGACTCATATCATTTCAGTGCCAAGCGGAACCAAGGTGATCAGATGCTAGCTCCTATTCCCCATTGGTAGGGAGTTCGAGCAGAACTTGATATGGAAGCAAGTTGGCGTTGGCCAGTAGCGGCTAAGCAGCATTGAACGAGGCTCCACCATCTTCTATTGCACCACCAGAGGCGAGGGAGGTACCAGCCAACTATCAATCTATTTCACAATCTCGTTACTAAAGCTCTTCCTCCTTCACCGGAACTCTACAACTTGTATTCTCTTCACCAGTACCAGTATCTGGGCATCTGTGGCCATCTCCCCCTGCATCTTCATACTCTAGGTTCAATCCTATGCCATCCAACTTATAATCAAAATCTCTTAATTCCGCTCCCAGTCCCAGGTCCAATGTGCGGGTAGTCAGCCCCTGATTCCTCTCCCTGTGGGCCGATGGAATGAAGAACCTCTGCTTCCTTTCTCTTCATTTGCTTCCCCGGATCACAAGAGCTCGGGTAAACTCGTCAGCTGGATAGCTATAGTACAGAGTTTAAGGGGGGAATATAGATCGCTTTCCATTCCAGGGGACCGATAAAAGAAAAATGGAAGGAGATATGGAGCCAGTGAGTGGCAACTGGTTAAGCGGTGCACAGCCTTCTATGTGCTATCCCACTCGTCCCTTCTCCTTTCCTTTCAGTCAAGGTCTAACCTCGCGTAGCTAATGAAAGGGAATACCTTCGAAAAGAACCGACTATAAGCCCTGAAAGCCTGCAAGCAAACCTCCCTGACTCTCTCTATAACAAAATTCCCCAGGTAAGCTCCAGAACCGGCGGAATTGCCCAATCCTATCTTTCATTGAGGTCAGTCCGAAGCGGGAGCAACTTCTACAGTCAACTCGATCACTTGGCAGGGGGGGTTTATTAGGTCTTTTTGAGCGCCTCTTTCTCATATCCCGTCTCCTTTTCCGGAAAGCCAGTCATACTATTCCACTTTAGCTAAGCTAATTATGAAACAGGATCTGGATTTGTCTTCAGATGATGATGATGTCCACTCCTGGCTCGATGCGCTTTTCGAAAGGGAACTCTCTAGATTAAGAAAGAATTTCCTTCGTAATTAAGCAGCATCCTTTAAGTTAGTAGGGGTGCGTCGGACCACCGACGAATGAATAAGAGGTACCCCACCACAGGTACCACAGGCAGAGTTAGTGAGCCGTGTAATAGGCGACCATTTCGCGCGGTTCGGGGGGCACTTGAGTAAGCCGCCGGCGCCCGACTGCGTCTTGACCCCTATCCCCTTTTTGGGCCAATTCCCCCTTCGTACTACCAAAAAATGAGATTCTTGCCGAATCCGAGTTTGCTGCTCCAACCATTACCAAACTAATACCTATTCCATTTAGTACTTCAGGTGCTTCTGTTGCGTATAATGTAAATTCCGTAGCGGATCAATTCCAACGAGCCTTTCAAACTAGTACTTTTTGTAATCGACTCTATAGCTTCTTCAATAAACGCTGGTTCTTCGATCAAGTTTTTAATGACTTTATAGTAAGATCGTTCCTGCGTTTCGGATATGAAGTCTCATTCGAAGCTTTAGACAAAGGTGCTATTGAGATATTGGGCCCTTATGGTATCTCGTACACATTCCGACGATTGGCCGAGCGAATAAGTCAACTTCAAAGTGGATTTGTTGTGCGAAGAGTGCGTTATGACCCGTGGCCGCCTGCCTGGTGGGGGCGGCTCCTCCGTTGTGGGTAAACGGGAAACCCGACTCTACGAACCCGAGGAAAGGCTGCACAGCAGTAGTAGGGGCGTTAAGACCGGAGCTTTTGTAGTGCTAGCAAGAATGCAAGTGAATGAATCCCATCCCCTAGCGAGTGAAGTGCTTACGCCCCAGGCCCAGGGGCGAGCAAAAGAGCTCGTTCTTCCATTTTTATATCTTGATATTCGTCAGACATGATAGAGTCCCCTTGACTTTCTCTTCGATTATAAAAGCGCTAGCCGAAAACGCCCTACAACTAGTATAGCAGAGCAGCCAGCTGAAAAACGGACCTTCTGATTAGATAAAGGGGCGCGCTAGCGCTTGACGAATCGAATTGAATCGCTCCCGTTATATAGAATATAAAGTAAAGGGGGCCGAGAAGCTTTTGCTTGCTGTCGACTTCGCGAGCCCACTGCCCCGTTCTGTCACTTCCCTTCTTTTCTTTCGTCCGTCCACGAGGCTGTAAAAATAGATAAAGGGGCGGCTATCTAGTGGGAGTCGTTTCGGTTGTATGCCACGAGGTCCCTATGGACAAGGGGAAAATGGAATCATCGCTTTTGGGCGCAGGCAGCCCTCTACACCATCCATCCCATTGCATTCCATCGTCTCGTCTTGTTTATTATACCGTCTCAGACCAGATACATCCATTGAGTGAGAGAAAGGTCGTGTAACTCATTTCCTTTTGACTTTTGAGATGGAGGATCCCCATTCATTCCGAGATTCCCGTCACTACGGATTGATTGCCCCTACCGCTCCGTGGGTTTTCTTTATATTCAGAGTGGTCTAGGGAGCGCAATTGCTAGAGCACGGGAGAATGAAGAGTAATGATTTAAGCAAGAGCAGCCGGACGGACTACTCGAGTAGAGTTGAGTAAAAATGTAGGGTATAGCAGCCTTCCGGGCGAGCCTCTGGGATCTCCTGTAAACCCCCGTGATGTGGTAAAGGGAGGATATTAGGGGAAGCAGTGAGTGGAGATTCCCCTGCAGAGAGCCGGATGAGGGGAGACCTTCACGTCCGGTTCGGAGGGCGGGGATATCCCGACCCTACTATCATTATGCCTTTGCAATGTTACTTGGTTCAACTCTATTTGTGACCTTTTATCGTATGTGGGACTCTCTATCTTCTTGGGTAGATAATAGATCGGCTTTCATTTTGATAGTGAGTACTTCTTATAATCAGAAGTCAAGTCAAGAATAAGAATAAAACTGGAGGAGCTTGCCAGGATGGCTTGGTAAGCAAGCAACCAGGCGCCAACTCCCAGTTCTTTCTCTTCTTTCTTTTTTAGTTTCGTGACAGTTCATCAAAACAATTGTCCAAGATTGCTAGATCGAGCACGCGACGCGCATAGTCTTAAGTCCAAGAGCGGGTTGTCTCTGATCGTAGACCACCGCATTTCGCTTTGATCATTCGACTGTCCGCCGAGTGAAACGTCGCTAAAGAAAACCAAAGTTCCACTCCAACCAAGGAAAGAGATAGATCACATCTTGGCCAAATGCCAATCCTCCTAGTTTGAAAGAGAAAAAGAGTGGAGTTTCGAGATCTATTTTTTCATTTCTTTCTCGTAGTAAGAAGACACTAAGACGCACCCACTACACACCACACACTCAGACGACTAGCGTGGTCATTCCCCCATCGAAGAGCCACGTATCCAGGGTTGACCACATCATCACTGTTTTATCAAGGTGTGGCCACGGTCCTCAATTGGGTCAGTGTAAAGTATGTCCAAGCTTGACAATAGCAGTGGAGATTTTGAGTCCCTCGGAACGCAACTCCCTTATGAGGTGGAAGACAAAACAGACGGATTCAACTTCATAGGTACCGTTTCACGTCACGCGAAGGCTCGCTCAGAACACGTACCAAGCTTATTAGAAAGGAACAAACAGGAGTGCTCCACTCCTCGGCTTGCCGGAAGAATCAGGCTTTAAGTGACCGAGACCTACTCCCTCTGTCCGCCCGTCTTAGCTCTAGGTCGACTCCGATTAAGGATGCTGGCTCCTTAGCACTCAACTAAGAAGGCAGTTGTTCTGAGGTCGCTCCTCACTCTCTGATCCCCCCTGAATTAGTCTATGTAAACTACCTGCTGCCGACGCTCTATGCTGAACTGTCGTGGCGGCATCTTATTAGCTATGAAAGCCGTTAATAGCATCCATCTTTTGAAGAAGATTCCATTTGTTTTGTGGTTGAAATCCGATTAGCTTCCTTTTCCTTTAGGAGTATAAAATTCTATTGACATAGCCATATAAACCCTATTCACGTCATGCATACCCCTAATAACCCCCCTGAGACTTGCTTCTTTTAACCGTCTCCCACAATCGCTTGCTTACTCTGGTCTGTGGATCTCCCCTATGAGCTCTATCAAGATCATCAATCCAATTCGCAACACATTGCATATAGTAAGACGGAATGGCGGAGGTGGTGGCTTGAATGAGGGTGTGGCGACCAGCCAACGAGAACGAGAGCAGGTTTGCTTTCCACCCCGAAAGCCGGCTATTGACCTTTTCAAAAAGTAATCTAAAGGTCTCCTTGTTAACCCTCCCCTGTACGATGGGAAAACATAGATCTTTTCCTAAGTTTCATGGATGTTGAGGGTGGCACAGAGATCTTCCCTAAGATGACCATCAGTCTTCCTATAAAAGAATAACCGTTCCCAGACTCGGATGTCCCTGGCATTCAGTAGGACCTGCTGGCAAAGAAATGGATCGAGCTTCCAGAGCCGAAACGACCAGAATAAGTTGGGAAAGTACCACCGAGTTCTTAGTCATCTTGTGGAGAAATGCTTCATGTTGAAAGAAAAAGATCATGGATTAGCAAAATAATCTTCTAAACTGATGATGTAGTTTAGGCTAGCATCGTCTTTGGCTCGAGTAATCTCAATCCCCCAGGCGGAGTCTATCTTTCTCTATCCGTTCCGACAAGGGCCGGTTCCAATTGAGAGATTGAGAGCCGGTCCCGGTTCTACAAAAGAGATGGACGAGGAGAAAGATGAGGTTGATAACTGCTCAAACTTGGGAGAGGGTTGGACTCTTTTCACACGTGAAGAACGACAACATAGGCAACACATCACCCGATCCAACCTGCTCAAGCAAAACGGACGGCAGTTGAATAGATCGGCCTTCGACAAGAAAGCACAATAAAAATGGGTCCAATGAGGGAAAATTTAAGTCTCTCCTTCAGATATGAGTGTTTCAAGTTAGGTTTTCGTTCTTGGCAACCCATTGAGCCATATCGTCAGTTTAGTGCGCTTAGCTGTAGCTTCTACTTCATCAAAAGCGCATCTTGGCTCATGCGCCTTAGCTTAGGGGGGTTCAAGAACAGGGCGCTTCCTACCAGAGTAAAACGGACCCACCGAGGGAAGCATCATCATCTTTAGGGCGGGCAACCCTTCTAATTGCTTTGCTTTGCACTAGAAAAAAAGTATAAAAATAGAAAGCTCGAGCTTCTCAATCCAGCTTGCCGATAGATATAGTCACGTTCACTATGAAAGTAAAAACTTGAACTTGGGACTTAGACTACTGAGACTTGCTACAATATAAGGCAACCAACGGGCTATAAACTACTACTGACGAAAGAGTTCCATACGTTCTTTCCACGAGCATAGAGCTGAGATAAGATAAGTTATTTAAAGCCATAATCAAACCATAAATAAATGAGCAGGGGAAAGGGTATGCCCAGCTCTTTTAAAAGTGGATCCCCTCAGGTCAGATAAGATTGTTTGAGTTGGCCATGTGGTTGCCACCTGTCTTTGTAGTGGTTAGCCGCGTGTTAATGTTCATAATATTTGAAAGCTATAAAAAACGCCTAGTTTAAAGCTTACCAGTACCCTTATAGTTCAATAGTGAAGTTAGGGTTTGGGAAAGAGCCCGAATGTTTTGTCTGATTCGATAGCCAATCCGGATGTTTTCGAAAGCCTGTATAGGTCTCTTTAAGGTATAGCTCATAAAGCCCTCTTACTAGTTCATAAGTTCCAGCACCAGAAAGAGAAAATGTTTCTGATGAATTATCTTCTTAGGGCTTCCACTGAATATAGTGTGGAAGGCAAGAAAGCCAGTCCGAAAGGATATTTCTTCGCTGCCCTAACGCGTGTTCTCTTGCGAGAGTCCCGTTGGAAGGCTTTCAAGCGCCATGAAGGCTCCTCTCTGATAATATTTTGGATGTCCGGGAATCCAGTTTCTTCCATTTCCTGTTTGGACTTTAAAAGATAAGGTATATGCGCCATTGAAAGAGACAGTTTTCGCTCGTCACAAGCCCGGCTACAACAACAATCAGAAACATTCCGGTAACTCCGATTCCCGGTGTATAATTTGCAAAAGGTACAATCATACCTCAAAAGATGACAATTTAGATGCAAAAGATGCCTAGAACCTGGCCTGCGACTCTAACGAGGATTTGGGGAATTTCATGCTTAGAGGAATGGGTTATGTCAATGTTTTTGGCTTTCGTGAGTGAAGAGTGGCCAAGCGGTGTCTTTAATAAAGACTAAGAAGAGAACTAGTGCGGATACCGGGCAACTTCCCGAGGAGGTTCTTTCTTTCTACTGGTGGCATCAGTAGTATATAGACATTATTTGATTTGAAATTGTTGTGCGTTTGAAGGCCTCTTTTTCGCTGTCTGTGGGGCCCCCTAAAACAGAAGTGGATAAAGCGCTTTAGGCTCGACGACTCGTTTTTAACTATTTTAAATACGGATGCGGCGAGCTTAAGGAATGGGAATAGTTTTGTTGTGCTTACGATAATGTAAAGAAAAAAGAATTGAATCCTTTAGTCAGGAGGCACTAAACGCTGGCTTAAGACCAGCTTTAGTTTTGCAATTGGAATACAGAGGAGATGGGGGCTTTAGTCTTAAACTAGAGCCAGTAAGAGTCGCTCAGAAAAGAGCCAAGATCAAAAGAGTCCTCGTTTTGAGATCGGAGAATTTCCTTCCTCAAGTTCTTGAATTTAATCAATGCCAGGCTATTTGCTAACCGGTACCCTTACTTAGAAAGAAGGGATACAAGGTCAGGATTGACTAAAGAGTTTTCCCTCTTTTTCCTGCTATTCAATAGTAGTGAACTAGCTGCTCACTTGAAAAACCAAACAGGTTTTCTTTAAATTAAGAAGATAAAGGAGCCACGAGTGGAGTTAGCCAATTCTATTTCTATCCATTACGGGCATAAGTTCTTTCAATCGGCTTATTTTACTTTTATAAGAACTCAAGTTAGCCAGCCAGCAGGAGCTCGTTCATGACTCTAAGGAATCGGTCAATCTTGCCACACTTCCTCCAAGGAGGGGAGGGCATAGGAAAGCGACTACACCACCATTGTTTGAGCTTATATCGATCGTTAGCTTCACTAATCACCAAGGTTTATCCTTTTCTTTCTCTTTACTGAACCTGGCCAAAGGATGAGTTTTCCAATAATATGTCTTAGTTGACAAAGCTGTTTACGTAATAGGCTGCTGGCTAGAAACATAGGAATTTGGAATGTTGAGATGACTGGTACGTTTATCGAGACACTCGAGTAGATGCTTTCAACAAGCCCCATAGCTAATGAGCTAGCTCTTTTAAAAAGAAACCAGCAATACTGAATGCGATGTTTGGAACAAAAAAAGACCACACAAGGTTCCCGAAATGTTCGCAAATGACTTGTCATATGGCCGTACAGAAGAACAAGCAGCAAAACAAAGACCTTTTCAACAAATCA
>JAREIK010011733.1:0-25330 GCA_029783825.1 Sapria himalayana
AATAGAAAGATTAATAGAAATATAGATAAACAACTAGTTAGATAGATAGATATACATATACATAGTTAGATAGATAGAAAGTTTAGATAAATAGACAAATAGACGAAAATTATTAGATAGATATATAAAGAAATAGATAGACAGATTGATATATAGATTTATAGACAAATAGATAAAAAAATACATAGAATGACTTATAAAAATAATGATAGACAGATAGATAGATTGATTGATTGAAATATTGATAGACAGATTGATAGCAAGATAGATTGAATGTTTGATAGATAGATAAAAAGATAGATGATAGATAGACAGATAAATAGAAAGATAGATCAAGAGATTATTTCTCAGATAGATTGATATATAGATAGACTAATTATAAAAATTCAGAAAAATATATAGATTGATTGATAGACAGATAGTTCGACAGATAAAAATATAGATAGATAGACAAATAAATAGATATATAGATTGATAAACAAATTGATATATAGATAGATAAAAATAAGATAAATAGTTTCGATTGATAAAAGATAGATAAATAGTTCGATAGAGAGAAATATAGATAAATAGATAGATAGATAGATAAATAGATAAATAAAAAGATAGATAGATAGATAGATATATATATATATATATATATATAAAATTAGATAGATAGACAGAAAGAAAGATAGATAGATATATAGACAGATATATTGACGTATAGAATGATAGATAGATAGATAGATATATATATATATATATATATATATATATAAACAATAGTTAGATAAATAAATAGATAGATAGAAAGTTATATAGATATAGATAGATTAGTAATAAATAGATAGATAGAAGTTATATAGATATAGATAGATTAGATAAATAATAGATAGATAGAAAGTTATATAGATATAGATAGATAAATAGACAGATAGATTTATAAATAGACGATCGATAGATAGAAAGGCTATAGATACATAGATAGTTAGACAGACAGAGAGATAGATATATATATATATATATATATATATATATATATATATATAGATAAATAGCAAATAGATAGATAGATAGTAAGATATATTATATATAAACAAACCGATAGATAGTTAGAAATAGTGATAGATCGATTGACAGAAATAAAGACAGATAGATAGACATACACATAGATAGACAGATAAATATACCAAAAAATAGATAGATAGATTAATAGATTGATTGATAGAAAAATTGATTGACAAATACATAGATAAATGGATAGATTGATTAATTTATAGATATATTGATAGACTGATTGATATACACAATGATAGCAAAATAGATAGATAATTGATACACATAAAGAAAATTAAATAGACTGACAAACAGAAAAATAGATAGATAGATAGTTATATATAAAGATCGATAGATAGATAGTTATATTTAAAAATAGATAGATAGATAGATAAATAGATATATAGATAGATACACAGATAGATAGATAGATATACATAGATAGTTGGTAAATAGACAAATTGCAAGTCCAAATAGATAGACACATAAATAGACAGATAAATATCAAAGAGATAGAGGAAATACAATAGCCTAGAAATATAGATAGATATAAGACCGAGAAATAGATAGAAGGGATTAAGAAATAAATCAACATATAGATAGATAGATAGATAGACAAATAGAAAGATAGATTGATGAATAGATTATAGACCAATAGAACAGATTGATAGGCAGATAGATAGACAGGAGAGATAGGACAAATAAATAAATATATAAATAGATTAGCTAGAGATATACGATATAGTATAGAAAGATAGAACTGATATATAATAGAAATATAGAATAGATAGACATATTAGATAGATAGAAAATTGAATATAGAGATAAATATATGGACAGATAGGTAGGTAGGTAGATTGATGGATATATAGATAACAATACATATAGATTGAAAGATTGATAGATAGATAGATAGGTAAACAGATAGTCAAATAAAAATAAAAATACATTAATAGTTAAATAGATAAATTTAAATAAAGATTGATATATATTATATATATTGATAAATAAATTGATAGAATGATAGATAGATAGATTGATTGATAGGAAGATATATATATATATATAATATATATATATAGAAATACAGATAGATAGATAAATATATCAACATATTATTAGATAGATAGATAGATATATCAATAGATAGACATATAGATATATAGATAGATAAAAAGATATATAGATAGATAGATAGACAGATAGATAGATAAATAGACAGATAGATAGATAAGTAGATAGACATATGTATAATTATATAGTTAGATATATTGATAGATAGTGAGATAGATAGAAAGATAGATCGATGGATTGAAATATATATAGACAGACATACATATAGATAGATAAATAGATATATAGATAAACAAGTAGATAGACAAAAAGATAAACTAATAGATAGAGAAATAGATAAACAAATAGAAGATATATAGATAGACAAATAGATAGATAGATGATTAATAGAGAGGTAGATAGTTAAATAGACAATAGATAGACAAAAAGATAGATATACATATAGATATGAAATAGAAAAATAGATATATAGATATATACATATTTAAATAGGCAAGGATTCAAGTAATGAGATAGGAAGAAAAGCATGTAGATAGATAATGAACTAATAGACAGATAGATAGTCAGATATAATAGATATATAGATAGATAAATAGACAAATAGACACAAAGTAGCAGATAGATTGATAGACAATTTGATAGTCGTATAGAAATAAGATAGATAGATAGATTGATAAATAGTTAGATTGATAGATAAATAGACAGACATATAGATAGAATAGTTACATAAATAAAAAAAAGATAGATAGCCAGATAGATAGATAGATAAATAGGTAGATATATAGATATATAAGGAGATTAAAGATAGACATATAGAATGATGATAGATAGATGATGACATATTTATATACAGACATATAGATAGATATTTAGATATATAGATAGATGATTGAAAGAAATATAGATAGATATATAGATAGATAGATATTGATATGATATATATATATATATATATATATATATATATACAATAGATATTTAGATTATTAGACTCATAGATCGAGATATTATTACATAGATTGATTGATAAATAGATAGACAAATTTATAGGCATAGTTTCATAGATATATAGATATATATATATATATAAACAAATAGATATACAAATTGATAGACAAATAGAAAGGATAGATAGATATATAGAAACATAGACAGATTGATAGAAAGAATGATAGACAGATAGATTGATATAAAGATAGATAGATTGTCTGACTAATAGATAGATAGATATATAGTTAAATAGAGAGATAGGTAGATATATAGATTATTAGATAGATAGAAATAAGGATAGATAGATCGATGGATAGACAGATAGATAGACGAATAGAACGTCAAATAGATAAACAAATAGAAAGATATTTAGATAGACAATTAGATAGGAAAATATATACACTGATATATAGATAGAAATATAGTCAGAAAAATAGATAGATAGACAGACAGATAGATAGGTAGACAGATATATAGAGAGATAGATTCATAGATAGATAGACAGATATATAAATATTCATTTAGATAGACTGATATATAAAGATATTAATAGACAAATAGAAAGATAGATAGAAAGATAGACAAATATATAGAGAGACAAATAGACATAAACATAGATAGATAGATAGATAGACAATTATATATATAGATAGATAAACAAATAGATACATAGTTATATAGATAGATAGATAGGCAGACATATAGATAGATAGAGAGATAGACCGACAAATAGACATGTAGAAAGACTAACATATAAATAGTAGACAGACAAATAGTTAGTTAGACAGATAGATAGACATATAGATAGATAGATTAATTTATTGATAGATAGACAAATAGATGGACAAGTAGATACATAGATAGATATATAGATAGATAGACTAATAGATAAATAGATAAATAAATATATAGATAGACAAATAGATAGATAGATAGGTAGAAAGATATATAAAAAAAACTTATAGATAGAAATATATATAGATAGATAGAATGATAGATAGACAAATAGAAAGATAGAAAGATATACAAACAGATGGATATATAAATAGATAGATAGATAAATAGATAGAAATATAGATAGATTGATAAATAGATAGATAGATATATAGATAGATAGATTGATTGATTGGTAGATAGATTGATAGATAGGCATATTGATAGACAAGTAGGTAGACATATTGATAGATAGAGAGATTTATAGATAGATATATAGAAAGAAAGAGAGATAGATAGATAGACAGATAAAAAGATTGATATATAAACACATAGATTGACAGATAAATTCACAGATAGTTTGACATAATGATAAAGATAGATAGATTAATTGATTGATTATTTGATAGATAGACATATAGATAGAATTACAGATAGTTCGATAGATAGACATATAGATTAACATGTTTATTGATAGAAATACTGATAGATAGATAGATAGGCAGAAGGATAGATAGATTACTAGATTGATTGATAGACACATTGATTGATATATTGATAGACTTATAGATCAAAAGGTTGATATACAATTAGATAGATAGATAAATAGAAAGATAGATTAACAGATAGATAGATAGATAGACATATAGACAGATAGATAGATAGAAGATTGACAGATTGACAGATTGATAGATTGATAGATTGATTGTTACATAATTAGATAGATAGAAAGATAGACATAAAGTTATACAGATCGATAAACAAATAAATAGAAGATAGATACATAGATCGATAAACAATTAGATTGACATATAGATAAATAAATAGATATAAAGATAGATAAATTGATAGATAAATTGAAAGTCACATAGTTAGACACATAGATAGACACATAGATTGGCACATAGATAGACATATTGAAAGATAGATAGATAGACCCCAAGCTAATTAGTTTTAAACAATCACTCGCTAATTAGGTATATGGTATTTTTTTATAATTATATATTAATATCAAGTGATTAGTCCTTAAATTATACTTATCAAAAAATATATCCATTTTGCTAGTGTTTCTTCCCTAACTATTTAGCGTAAGATTAATTTTTGTCATTAATCTATACTGAATTATTTTTTTTATATATTTTTTGTTTTAATATTTGATGTAATTTTGTATATTAAAGGTTTGTCATGGTCAATGGATGAGGAATATTTGAAAGACACCTTCTCTTATATAATTATAAAAATAGGATATTATAAATAAAAAATTAAAAATATATTTAAATACGAATAAAAATTTATATTAATAAAACTAAAATAAATATTTTTATTTTAAAAATTTGAAAAAATTATACAAAATATTATCTGAATTATTTAATTATGATATATAAATATACTTATTAATAACTACATTAAATAATTATTTCTATAATTATAAACATTTTTTAGAATATTTGAATTAATAAATGAACATACGTAAACATTTGTATTTATAAAAACCAACTATAATTATTTGTATGATAAAAAATATTGACAAAAAATGTGAATTAACAAACAAACAACTAAATATTTATATTAATAAAACATAAAATAATTACTTTTATGATTATAGAAATCTTTAAAAAATTATTTTCAAAAAAATTTGAAATTAAAAAAAAATTCATATTTTTCCAAAATTTTAAATAAAATAAATTGATATTTAATTATAAATAAATGCTATTGCAGTTTGGCGAACATTGTATTTACATTTCAACGTGTTCCAAATATTTTTATTTATCATCAACTCATCTTATTTCTTTCATTTTTAAATGTTACATTACTTTCTTCAATGGGGCATTGTCATATAAATTTTGAACAGAAATTATCAATGAGCTAATATGTTTCGTTAATCAATGAGTTTTTGGCGCAAACTCAATTACTTAAAAATTGTTGACCATAGATGCTGGATGTTAGAGAGAATCATTCATGATGATTTTCTTCACTAACAGACTAACTTATGAAAATTTTAATTATTTGTGGCTCCATACTAATATTGAGGGACCAATGGTTTTGGCTATGCTCAGAACCTCAATATTCAAATTCAGAATATAAATGGTTTATATGTGGATTCAATGCGTGTGTTTCTTATGGAACTTCTTAAAGAATATCTGAAAAAAAAGAAAAATATCATGGATGCACATAAGGTGATGACATATATCAGAAAAACACAATAAATTGAAAAATTTTGGTTTGTGGGGGCAAGCTACATATGTTTTAGGACTTTTGCAGAAATTTGTGAGTTTGAAAAGGATGTGGGACATTCTTCTATGTATGTCTTAGAAATTATAAAATCACCCATTGCTTCAAGATATCTTATGGGATTTAAATGATCTAATTTTAAATATAATTTTGAAACACATATGCAAACTATAATCATTATGAGATTTGAATGATCCAATATTTAAGAAAATAAAAAATATTTCTCAATTATTATATCATTTATATATTTTTTTATAATTATTTTATGTTTTATATGAGAGCTTTAAGTAAGTAAGTTATCATAATCATTTTCATATTTTTATATAGAGGATTACAAAACATATTTGTAGTTAGAATTATGTGTGTATATTGTATGCTATATTTTTTTATTTGTGTATTTATTCTTTATGACTTAAATGTGTGATTTTATAAATTCTAATTTATTAGATTTTATAAGAATTTTAAAGTTAAAAGTATTTAAGTGAGAATAATACTAAGATGTGTAATAACTTAGGAAATTTTCACGTTGAATGTATATATAAGAATAATATTGAGATGTGTAATATTTTTAAAGTCTTGGAGTGATGATAAGTGACTTGATCCAAGTAAGCTAACTCTCACATCTTAGACGTGTCAGATATAGATGTTAGAGATCTGGCTTAAATTTCCTTTCAATTTACCAAAATAATATATGTAGAAAATTTTTTATTAAGTGCTAAAGGGAAGATCACAAGTGGATCTACTCCTCCTCGAGGTATTGATGATAATTCTTCAAAGCCTACTAGTTTAGATGAAATTTAATTTAGTGTGTCGTTTTGGTATGTCAAAGGTTCCACATACATGCTATATTTTGACATTGACACTTGTTATAAAATGAGATGCAAAAATTAAAATAAATAATTAAATTTAACTTGAACACAAATTGAAATAGCATAAATCAAATTTCAATAACTCTTATATACATCTTAACACATAAAAACCCCTTATATAGGAGGCAAGTTCATTTGAGCGGCCCACATGAGTTGGGTGCTTCCATCAAGAAGGAAAATAAAAGTAACAAACCCCAAGTTTCAAATAAGTAACTCCAATAACAAATTTCAATATCCTTTTTATACGAAGTGTTTGAAAGTTCAAAATATCAAAAGTTAAAATAAACAAATTAATTTTAACTAGAATCAAAGAATATTTACTTGTAACATAATAAACTAAAAATAATTAAAACACTAATTGTGTTGGCTATAATAAGAGCATCCAATGATGTTCTCAAATAATTTTTGGGTGTTCAAGAGAAGATCCTTAAGAGCTATAAGTCCATTATAGTTAGATTATAGGCAATGATGTCGGCTCGTGAAGGAAGGTTGGCTCACATAAGGGGTTTAAATGGAGAAATATCTGAATAGAATCAATTTATATGATAGGAATTAAATAATGAAAGCATATGACAACATAAAAATATTCCAAATTGTGGGTTAAATTGTTTATGGGCCTTATTACAAACATATGATACAATAGGCATGGGTGGCCCATGAAATTTGAAACTCTAGGATGAGAAGATGATCCTGGGTTAGAAGAAACATCTACAATATTCATATAAGTAGAACTTGAACTTGCCACTATATATGGAACATCTTTAAGTTGTATTGACAACTCCCTATCATGCAATTCATCATCTTTACCATAAAAAATATTGCTAGCGAAATTATGTTTAATGTCTGTTATATTTAGTTTTTTTTATAAACTACTTTGTATAACCAAAGTGTTTTTTATTTCAATATTTTGTTAGTGCATAGAATAAAATATTGAAAGATTGGGAATGCAGCAATAGCACAATAATGGGTGTCCTACTACCTGGTCAATGGGCCGAAGAAAATTTTGGAGCACAGCTGATCTATCCAAGTGATCTAACCTACTTTATCATTGATATCAAAAAATTATTTAATATAAATTGTTTGTTATTTATGTTTTTCGCCGCTACCAATTTTCTGCAAAATTGTTCATTTTCATTTTCTATCACTGTGTGATTTTTTTTCTTTGCAATTGATGCATCCATAAGACATTGTTTTGGTAATAATCTATAAACACATAAGCATTTTTCTAGTGGATGTCAGCTAGTCATGCTGAATGACTAGTGAATCACATAATTTTCTGTGTTTCTTGATTATTGTTTGATTTTCTGCTATGATACTGGATTCTGGTTGTAGATTATCATTTTTCACTTTTCTTCTTCTTCTGAATCTATAAATTTACAAATCTTGGTAGCGGAATTACTAACAATGTCTCATCTCAAATCATAAAGCCAACAAATTCATCATGTTGTCTAAGCAAGGAAATATTTTTTAATGACTAGTTGACTTTTTAATAAAATTAAAAGAATTCTGCTTAGTAATGATTAAAGGATTATACTATGAAAAATTTAACTTATTATCTAATATAAATTTTCTAGCATCATTAAGATAATTACCAAAGCATATGTATTTGGATTAAATTGTTCTTTTTTATTTAGAATATTTAGTCTAAGATTGTCTTGACATATTAAATGAACCCTCACTGACAACAAATGTAGTTGATGGTCTATATTTATTATATATTTTTAATATATTCATAATAGAATAAGTTGAATTTCTTATTTTCTTATATAATAAGTGTCAAGATAGTCTATATGGAGGAAATAATTCACGACAAAAAAATCCCAAATAGCTAGGGACAATTCCCTAGCTAAATGGGGGGTTTCCATCGCTAAATAGAATTTTATGATGGATTAATGACGGATGCTTTTTAAATCTAAAGTGCTCATTGCTAAAAATTAGTGAGGGAATGAGTCCCTAGCTAAAAAATTATAGCGATGAAAATATCCCTAGATAAAATAATAATTTTTTTTAGCTAAATTAGCAAGTTAAATGTGAGTTTTCATCGCTAAACGGATATAACGATGGAACCATTTCTAATCTAAAGTGTTTGTCGCTAAAAATTAAGGAGGGAAAAAGTCCCTAGCTAAAAAATTTTAGCAACTAAAAATTCCATAGATAAAATAATTATTCCCTAGCTAAATTAGCAAGGGAAAATTCCCTAGCCAAATTAGAAAGAGAAAAATCCCTAGCAATTTTCCTTTCAAAACTTTTTTCAGAATTTTATTTTTTTTTCAAAAAATTTAATTAAATAATTTAATATTTTTATATTAAATTGAATAAAAACACAAACTATAAATGATAATTTATAATTAATAAAAAATAAAATCATTTAATAAATTATTCTGATATAATATTTTACATAATTAAAAGAAAAACATAACAAAATATTATTACATCTTATTCATCAATGTTTCTACCAAAAGTGCATAAAGTATAATCTATCCGTGCATTGACATTGCAATCTCTCCCTCAGCTCCTCCGATCTACATCTTTCTACTGTGACAAATGTTCCCGAGTCATGATGCGTCATGTCTAGTGAAAAATTCTCTCTTCTACAAACTTCATATGGAAAACATTGTGGTATCATATCTATACAAAAAGTAAACCAGTCAATCAAATCAAAATAAATAAAGTTCTATTTTAATAAATATATAATACTGTAATATATATGTACATATATATTAGCATTTCACTAATTACATATAATACTGTAGTATATATGTACATATATATTGATATAAAAATATATATACATATACATATATAGAAGTTTAAATGTATATATACATTGTAGTATATATGTACATATATACTATAGTGTATATGTTTACATGGGTATATATGTATATGTACATATATACTGGTATATATGTACAAGTATTTATATGTACATATATACTCGGTATATATACATATAGACTATAGTGTATATGTACATATACAAATGTAAACATATACACTGTAGTGTATATGTATACATTGGTATATGTATATGTATATATATACAGGTATATATATACAAGTATTTATATGTACATATATACTTAGTATATGTACATTTATACTATAGTGTATATGTACATATATACATGTATACATATATACTGTAGTATATATGTACATATATATGTACATATATATGTACTTTTATGTACATATAGACTGTAATGTATATGTACAAGTATGTACATATATACTGATAAATACTAGTACATATATACCAATGTATACATACATACTGCAGTGTATATGTACATATACTATAATGTATATATGTACATATACACATAAACTAGTAAATATTTGTACATATATCTAGTATTATATGTGTGCGTGTGTGTGTTTTATACCGATATATATGTATATATACATATATACTTGTATATATGTATATGTATTTATATTAAAGTTGAGCATAAATATCTATTATGGAGCATGAACATCAAACAGCTAAAAATTCTGTCATAAACAAACACATATCATGGCTGCAAAAATCATCTTTGTTTGTTTGAAATTTGTAACTAGATTTTATAGGATAAAAGTTTAATACATGCATACATACAGTGCATAAAGTATAATCTATTCATAAAATTGATGTTGCTTTATCTCTCCCAGCTCCTCCGGTTACTAGCTTTCTGCTGCAACAAAGCTGTCCTAGTCATGGTGCATCATGCCTAGTCAAAAATCCCTTCTCTTCTATAAGCTTCGTATGAAAAATATTGTGGTACCATATCTGTACGAAAATTAAATAGTCAATCAAATCGAAATAAATAAATAAAATAAGTTCTATTATGATAAATATATAATACTACAGTATATATGTACATATATACTACAATATATATGTACATATATACTACATTTTATATGTACATATATACAAGTGTATACATATACACTATATTATATATAAACAAGTACACTATAGTGTATATGTACATATACTATAGTGTATATATGTGCATATATTGAGTATTTATATGTACATATAAATATGTACATATACATATAGACTGGTATATATGTACAAGTATTTTTATGTACATATAGACTCAATATATGAACATATACACTGTAGTGTATATGTACATATATACTAGTGTATACATATACACTGCATTTTATATATACATATATATGTACATGTATGTACATATACATTGTAGTGTATATGTACAAGTATGTACAGATATACTAGTAAATACTTGTACATATATACCAGCGTATACATATTCATTATAGTGTAAATGTACATATATTATAGCGTATATATGTACATATATTGAGTATTTATATGTACATATAAATATGTATGTATACTGAAGTGTATATGTACATATATACTGGTATATATGTAAATATACACAAAAACTACTAAATATTTGTACATATATACTAGTATATATGTATATGTGTACAAATACATATATACTGGTATATGTGTACAAGTATTTAAATAAAGTAGAGTGCAAGCACCCATTATGGAGCATGAACATCAAACAGCTATATATTCTATTATAATCATAAAAAATCATCTTGGTTTGTTCAAAATTGTGTTGAACCTGAAAATATAAGGCACAAGAAATTAACAACTAGATTTTACATGATGAAAGTTCAATACATACATACATACATACATACATGGATACATACATACATATATGACCTTTTTCTCTTTCTTCTACAAGTATTTACATAAAGTAGAGCATAAATATTCATAATGAAGCATGAACATCAAACAACTAGATAGTCTATCATAAGCATTAAAAAAGGAACAAACACCTTAACCAGGGCTACAAAAATCATCTTTGTTTGTTTGAAATTGCGTTGAACCTGAAAACACAAGGCACAATATATTTGTAACTAGATTTTATAGGATGAAAATTCAATACACATACACACACACATGGATACATGCATACATATATGACCTCCTTTTTATCTTGCCTCTACAAGTATTTACATAAAGTAGATCGTAAACACCCATTATAGAGCATGAACATCAAACAGCTAGATATTCTATCATAAGCATAAAAAAAATGGAACAACACCTTAGAACCAGGGCTACAAAAATATCTTTGTTTGTTCGCAATTGTGTTGAAGCTAAAAACACAAGGCACAAAAAATTTGCAACTGAATTTTATAGGATGAAAATTCAATACATACATACATACATGCATGGATACACACACACACACACACAAACATACATATATACATATATATATACATACATACATACATATATATATATATATAAGAACAAACTAAAGTAAATGATAACATATGAATGTTTGAAATTTCATCATCAATAAAAAACCATACTCATAACCAGATGGAAGACAGCCTAAAAAATTATAATTTATTAGTGAGGCCTTGATTTTGGATATCACCCTAAATCAAGAGAAAAGATGGACCTACCTAAACTTACCTAGAGAGAGAATATTAATGAAAGCACATCATTATCATACTCTTAAAATATTTAGGAGTACTAAATTATTAAAATATTACAATTGGATATTTGTTTTTCTCTGACCAATTATAATCTGTAAAAGAATATTAATGCTAGATGTTTGATAAATTTTCTCAGTATCCTCAAAATTAAAAAAAATGCTTAAATGATGAATACTTAGCATCATTTTCACTCCTAAAAATAAGAACTAGAAAAAAGCATCATTCAATAATATCATTGGAGGTTGTACCCAGAATACAAGACCCTTGCTTAGTGTAAAATTTATGATATATTGATATCTTAATAATATTCTTTCAAAAATCAATAAAAGCTCTGTCTAATACATCTCAAATATAAGACATATTGTCCTTTGACAAAGATACTTGTCATCACATAAAGACAATGACTTCTAAAATATACATACAAAATAAGAACTTCTAATGTAATCATGATCCACTAGACATGACTTTTAAATCTCACCAAGAGAGAGAGATAGAAATGAGCATTAAAAGACTTGATGATCTCAATCCAAAGATGTATATACTAAATGGATTCATTCAAAATCTATTTTAAATGAGTTTTCTATCATATCAGTTGATCTAGTTTAGAATAATGAGTCGGACATTCCAATTAAATTATAGACAAATTTATATAATAAAGAGGGACCCCGGGAAAACATCGATTAACAAGACTATGTTGGTAATGAATGATTTTACATAGCCTTATAATATTGATTTTAGGAACACATTATTTCATATGATTAACATGCCCACTAATAGGTTATTACTTTCTTTTTATAACCACATATATAAAATATTTATTAGTTAGATATAAAGAATACATTCTTTTATAATAATTTATATAAGAAAATGCTTATGTAGTAGTCATTAGAAGTTATTGTTCTTGAAAGTAGAGAACACATATATGATATACAGAATATGAAAGGCAATTTATAGCTTCAAGCAGTCTCCCAAGAAATGATTTAATCATTTTACTCAATATTTACTATATTTTGTCATAGAAATATGTCAAAATTTTATATTTTTTTAAGATGATCACGATATAGTATATGAAACTAATTGTATATGATGATAATGATCTAATTTCATGAGATAATCAGTTTGATATATCTAAACTAAAATCTACAAACCACGTTTCAGACATTATTTGAAATATCTGAGATTTTTTTAGTATTAAGATCAAATACTCAAAAAGTATGACAACTCTTTCGCAGAGAAAATAAATTATATATATATTATTTGATAAGATATATCATGATGTACATTGTTGGCTTATTACTTGATCTAAATATAGTTATGTATAAAGCTTTTATAGTTTTACATATAATAAGATACAATTATTTATAGTTATATGTTATTATACATATATTATATATAGTTATAAATATTTTTATATAGTTAAACATATAGTTATATATAGATATATTAATGCAAATAGTTATGCATAAATATTACAAAGTTATAAACAAATATATTGGTTTACATATATGTATACATATATGTATACTTAGTTACAAATATAGTTATAGTTAATTATATAGAGTGTTATAGTTATACAAATATTTATATATAGTTAGACACATATAATTAAACATAATGTTGTATGTTGTTTAAGCATTAAAAAATGAAATATTATTAGTTGAAAACTTTTTTCATGTGCAATATCTCCCTTATGTCCTGATTCTTATAGTAAAAGATAAAATAAATGAGATTACAGATTCATTTATTCATTTTTATTAATATATGAAATATGTGAAAAATTCTTCTTCTCATTTATAATTTTTCAAAAAACATATTGGAGAAGAAAGAATTGTGTCTAACAAATCTTTGAGTTTGGATATAACAACAAGATAAATCTCAACATATTTAATGATAAGTATAATTATAGCTCATAAAAAACATTTGAACGAATAAAAGAACAAGAATAAATACATTTTATGATTGAACAAAAAGGATAGATAATTAAAGAATATTGACAAATGATGAGAAGTTTGAATGATTTCTTATAAAAGTTTTATACCACCACATTACATATTTAGGGGTCAAAATATCAAATATATTACTTTTAGCACTTATTTTCATGAAGTGAATTGCTTCAAATCATTCGTTTATAATGATAACAAAGCAAAAATATTTTTTTTTGTGAATTATGACCATAATAATGAGCATTACATTTTAAAAATATTGTCACAATGACAAGATTAATATGGTATTAATTGCAATGATATTATGAACATATTAGTGATGAATTATGTCCAGATCTAATTAGCTAGAGAAAATATGTCACTAAATCCGTACCTAAATTGTTGGATTTTCTTGAGTGTAATTTACGAACATATTAGCAATGAATTTTGTATGGATCTAATTAGATAGAGAAAATCCTTCGCTAAATCCATCGTTAAATTTATCACTTTTCATTGTACATAAATTTACGAAAAAATAGCGTTGGAAATTTTCAATCAACCAATTCCATAGCTAATCGATCACAAATTTTTATTTCAATATAAAATCAAAAATCTCTTGCTATTCCCAATCTAATTCCTCACAATTTAGCTAGGAATTGATCCCTAGCTAAATTTTCCTAGGTAAATTTCACTAGCTAAATTTTCCTAGCTAAATTGATATTTTCTTGTGGTTTTTGACATGAGTGATACTTTATTATAGCATTTATAAAATATTGAAACATTGAAATAATTATATTCCAAGTTTAGTATTGGTATATAAGATTTATACAATCTACTCATCATACATGCATTCATTGGAATAGTAAAACAAGATGGTTGTTGCATATATATCTTATTCTTAAGATTATCATAGAGAAATGTGTTTCACATGTCTAGTTGATATACATATTATTTATGAGTAATTATAATAGATTGCAAAAATCTTATAATAACCATTTTGGAATTGTATTTTCATATTTGAGAATTCAAAAAATTGTCCATATGAATATATTTGAGAGAATCTAAAGTTAATTAACTGTATGAATGATATAAGTGATTATTATTTTGGTTACATGAAGCTATTAAAAAATTTCTTATGATTCTCCTATTTCTTAAAGAATCAATTATGATATCTTTGTCTAATATATTTAGATTGTGATTATCAAGTCTTTTAACCTTTTGGAAGACTCATACCTATAGGTTTGTATGACTATTTTGATGATATCCTGGTATGTATTTATATATTGTATCTCATGATGAAAATTGTTGCACTATTTTTTTTTTGTTTTTTTAAATGTTGAAATGATGTTTTCTCAATAATGTTAAATGTATAATAGCAATTATGATGAATATTATATAAAAACATAAATAATATTGAATTTGTGAGTAGTTTTTTAAAATAAAAATTGTCTACATAAAAAATAATTATTTTAATTTTGGCGAACAAAAATCTCTTTTCTGAAAGAATAAAATGATGTTGCAAAAACCTTCTTGAAATTAATTCAATATCACTGGCAAAAACACTTATTGGCACTTGTAGAATGTGTGCTCCACCCGAACACTTTTCACAACTTTTACATTGCCTTTATTGATGCTCTGACATCATGTATGTTTGATGTCAAAACTTATAGGAACCCAATAGGGCTTTGTGTGCATTGGGGAGAAAGAAAGAAAGCGAAGAGAGTGGAGAGAAAAATAGAACGAAAAAAAGATAATATTAGTGTAGTAAGGAACTCATTTTACTTGAATTTGATTGCTCATACTTCATTCACCATTAGTGTTGCATTATACAGACTTGTTTTTCTATTCTCTCATTGCTCATATAGCTTATATATGTTGCTTGCTACTTTGAATGTAAGATACATAATTTGAATTAATATGTCCGTTGTTATTTTTTAATTTTTTGTGGCTCATTTATTCTTGTTCACCCTTTATTAATAGGTGGTTAACTATTAATATATCATTATCAGATTACTGATGCCCATTCTATACGTGCCATGCCCCCTCTTCTCATTCAAAGTGACGCTAGATTTCCTGCTGGTAAGCCAAATATTTATGATTTCATTTAACTAGTAAAAGCATATTTTTTAAAGAAGCAGTTAGTGGTAAGGATGACCCCGTCTTTTTTCAATGTCACATCTTAAAAGGAATAATAGTTGTAGAATGTTGATTTATTTTTATCCCATTGCAAATGTGATGTGTAAAAAATTATAGAATGTTCATAAAATAAATAATTATTTTTTTTTAGAATTATTTTTGTTCCCATTAATTGTATTTTACTAAAGATTTATTTTTTATTAATTATTCTCACTTCCATGGTCATTATATAACCATGGAATATTGAACCATTGTGATAGACAAAAAGGCTGAAATAATTTGATTAATTGCTTTTGATCCTTTTTAAATAATGATTGTCTGCCACATCATTTCATAAATACCTAGATGGTACATGCGCCATGGCACACTATGTGCCAATGCCAGCGATGATGTATGATGCACATGTGCTGGCATGTGGCTTAGTGTTAGTGGGTGCATGGTCCAATGGGTAGCAATGCCATGAGATGTGGTGCCGTGGACACGTAGCCATGGTGCATAACTATTTTGAAGTGCCCAGTGTGTGTATGGTGTAGTGAACATGGATGTGCTATTGATGTACTCGACGTGCACCATTTGTATGTTTGATACACCCATGGTGTAGTGCATGCAACATGTGGGTTGTGTTCATTGGGTTCTTTTTTTATATGTATCAAAAAGAGTGATTTTCCATGTAGAATCACGCAAGTAAAAACTATATAGTTGTTATGAAAGTGGCCACTACTTTTGTGTTTCCACCACTATTATATTACTATAATAAATGATTAAAGTTAAGTATGTAATGAAAAATATTATATTAAATTTATTTTTATCTAGCATAGTTTTTTTATTTTCTATTTTTTCATAGGAACTCGTGGAGCAACATATGATAGCTGCTTCTCAAAAAGTTGAGGGTTCTATGGATCATTAGATAACTTTTTTGAAGGAAGAAATGTTGGAAATGAAAGAAGTGAATAATGAGATGAAAGAAATAAAAAAAGCAATGCAATAGTAGATGACCTATAAAGAATCACAGTTAGAAATTTTGATGAGACAGATAGCACACCGAGTTCTAGTAGAGTACCGACGTAAGAGAGCCTAGCACAAATGTACCAGCTAATGATTATATGATGATTTAGTTTTAAAAGATTATATACCTATGTATTGTTTTTTTTAACCATGTAACTTTTGTATCATAATTATTTCTAAATTATTTTTGGTTTTTGTTAATTATAAAAAATGGTTTATAGTATATGTTTTTATTAAATTTAAAATAATATTTTAAAAAATGTAATCAATTTTTTTGTAAAAAAAATAAAATAATGAAAATAAGTTTGGAATGAAAATAGCAAGGGATTTTTACCTCGCTAATTTAGCTATGGAATTTTCAGTATACATTGAATCGAAAAATATTAATTACTACTCTAAATTACGATCAAAATTAGCAAGGGAAAAATATAATTAGCTAGGGAATTTTCATCGTTGAAAAATTTGCTAGAAACTTTTTTTTTCTCATTAATATTATGTGACAAGCACTTTTAATTTGGAAATTATTTCCATCGATAATCTGTCGTTATTCTATTTTAGAGATAAAATAAGCCCTAATAGATAGGGAAATTTTCCCTCGCTATATGAGATTTTTTTGTTGTGAGATTGATAGATAAATTAATCGATAAATTGATATATTGATTGATAGAAAGATTTGATAGAAATATAGATAGACAGTGTGATAAAAAGATATATAGATAGAGATATAGATAGATAAATAGATAGATAGATAGGTAGATAGAAAGATAGATAATTAGATAGATATACAATTGATAGAGAGATAGTTAGATATATAGAAATATAGATAGATGATAGATATATTGATAGACAAATTAATAGAGAGATAGTTATATAGATAGATAGATAGGCAAATAAATATAAAGATAGATAGTAAGAATTGAAAGAAAGAAAGAAAGAATGATAGATTAATAGATAGATAGATAAACAGATAAATATACAAATAGATAAACAGATAAATAGATAGATAGTTAGACAAATACAAAGATATATATATATATATCAATAGATAGACAGATAGATTGATAAACAAATTTATAAATATATTTACACACAAATTGATAAACAAATTAATAGATAGATTGATTATAGATTGATAGACAGATTGATACATAGATAGATAGATAGATTAATAGATTGATAGATAGATAAATAGATAGATAAATATATAGTCAAATAGATAGATAGACAAACAGATAGATGATTGGATAGATAGTTAGGTAGATATATAAATAGATAGACATGTAGATAGACATATAGATAGACAGACAGATGATATATAAAAAGATAGATAAATTGAAAGAAAGATAGACAAAAAGATAAATAGACAGATAGATAGACAGATAGATAGATAGGTAGATAATTTGTTAGATTGACAAATAGATAGATAGACAAATAGTTAGACTGATAGGGTAATAGATATATAGAAAATTTGATTGAAAAATAGACATATAGATAGATAGAAATACATAAAGATAGATCAAGAGAAAAATTGATAGACAAATAGATATATAGAAAAAAAGATAGTCAGATAGTTAGTTAGAAAGGGAGATAGATAAATAGATAGATAGATAGATATACAGATAGATAGACATATTGATAGATAGATACATAGATTAATAGATAGATAGATAGACAAATAAATTGACAGAATGATTCACATAAAAATAGATACATAGATAGATAGATTGACAAATAGATAGACAGACAGATATACAAGTAGATAAATAGACAGAGATTTGATAGACAAACATATATATAGATATATAGATAGATAGATAAACACATAGAGAGAGACAAATAGACAAATAAATAGAGAGACATACATTTAGACAAATAGATTGACACACATATAAACATACAAATATATAGATAGATAGACATATAGAAAGATGGATAGACATATAGATAGACAACAAATAGACAGACATATAGAAAGATATAGATATAAAAACAGATAGACAGATAGATAGACATATAGATAGATATACAGATCGACAGATAGATAGATATAGAGTTCAATTGATAGATAAATATATAGATAAATAGATAGATTGACAGATAGATAGATTGTTAGACAAATTGATAAGTAGATTGATAGATAGAATGATAAACATATTGATAGATAGATTTAGAGATAGACCAATAAAGAGATTGATAGAAAGATTGATAGATATATTAATAGAAAGATAGATAACTAGATAGATAGATAGATAAATAGACAAATAAATAAATAGAAAGATTTAGAAATAGATAAAAAGATTTTTAGATTGATTGGTAGAGCGATTAAAAGATAGATTGATAGACATATTGATAAATAGATAGATGGAAAAATTATTAGAAAGATAGATAGACAATTAGATTCATAGATATTTATATAGAATGAAAGATAATTGATAGTTAGAGAGATAGATAGACACATATATAAATAGATCGATAAACACATAGATAGATAGAGATTGAAAGATAGATAGAAAGATAGAAAGATGGATTGATAGAAAGATAAATAGATGGATAGAAAGATAGACAGATAGATAGATTAGACTGATAGATAAACAAATAAATCGATAGATAGATATTTATATTGTCAATATTGATAGATAATTAATAAACATATTGATATTTAGATAGATAGATAGATTGATATATAGATTGATCGAAAGATTGATAGTCAAATTTAAAATTAGGTCTATAGATAGAAAGATAGATTGATTTATTGATTGACAGATAGATACACATAAAGATAAATATATAGATGGATAGTTAGTTAGATAAATAGATAGATAACTAGACAAATAGATAGATAGGTAGATAGATAGATAAATAGATAGGTAGATAGATGCATAGATTGAAAGATAGATAGATAGACATATAGATAGATAGAATGATAGACAGATAGATAGATAGACAAAATAATAGACAGATAGATATATAGAAAGATAGATATAGGACATACAGATAAATAGATAGATAAACAGAAAGATTGACATTTAGAAAGGCAAAGAGATAGTATATTGATTGATTGATAGTTAGATAGATAGACAGATAGAAAGATAGATAGATATATATATATAGACATAAATAATAGACAAATATAAAGATAGATAGATAGTTTGATAGAGAAATATAGACATATCATTAGATAGATAGATAAATAGATAAATATATATAGATTGATAGATTATAGATAATTAGACATATAGATAGGAAAATAGATAGAAAGATATATAGACTAATAGATAGATAGACATATAGATAGAAAGATAGACAGAAGATAGATAGATAGATAGTTAGATATACAGATAGAAAGAGAGCTAGATAGTCAGGTTTATAGAGAAATGATTGATAGACAGATAGAAAGATAGATAGATAGAAAGACACATATTTATATATAGTTAGAGAGACACAAAGAAAGACATAAAGATAGACAAATAGATAGAAATATAAATAGACAAATATAAAGACAGATATATATATATATAGACAAATAAATAGACAAATAGATAGTGTGATAGACCACTAGGTAGATAGATATATAGATATATGGATAAATAGAATGATATACATATACATAGAATAACATATAGATAGATATATAGATAGATGAAAATGTAATTAGATAGATATACAAATAGTAGAAAGTAAGATAGATAGATAGATAGATATACACATACATAGACAGATATATAGACAAATTGATAGACAGATAGATTGATTGATTGATATACTTTTATAGATAGATAGATAGATAGACAGATAGACAAATAGATACATAGATAGGTAGATAGACAGATAGATTGACTGAAAAATATATAGATATATAAATAGATAGATAGATAGACATATAGATAGTAAAAGAGATAGACAGATAGATACAAAGATAGATAGTTAAATAGCTAGACAATTAGATAAGAAAATAGATTGATAAATAGATATATAGACAAATAGACACACATATAGACAAATAGATAGTTATTATGTCGGTCATTCAGGTAGACAGTTAATCAAGAAGTCAAATAGATAGACAAATAGATATACATATAGATAAACAAATAGATTGATAGATAGATCGAAAGATAGATAGATAGATAGATAGACAAATTAGAAGACACAAATATAGATATATATATAGATAGATATTTAGATTGATTAATAGATAGATACTAAGATGGACAAAATGATAGATATATATTTAGATAGATAGATAGATAGACATAGAGAGAGATATATATTTAGACAGACAGACAAATACGTAAATAGATATAGATATAAAAAGATATAAATATAACATAGATAGATTGAAATTAGATATACAAATAGATAGATATATAGATAGATAGACAAATATATAGACAGATAGATAAATAGAAGACATACAGACAAAGAGACAGACATATAGATAGGTAGAATGATTGATTGTTTGTTTGATGATTGAAAATAGATAGACGGATATATAGACATATAGATAGATGGATAGATAGACAGATAGACAGACATATAGATAGATAACTATGCAAATATATAGACACATTAATAGATAGGTATATAGACAAATAGATAGAAAGATTGTTAGACAAATAGATAGATAAATAGATAGATAGACATTTTGATATATATATATATAGATAGATAGATAGACAGACAAATATATATATATATATATATAAACATATAGGAAGACATATAAATATATTGATAGATAGAAAGATAGATAGTTAGTTAGATAGATAGAAAGATAGATAGATAGATAGATTATTAGATTGATACATAGATTGATAATAGATAGATAGATAGATAGATAGACATATCAATAGATAGATAGATTGACAAATAGATAGACACATAGGTAGATAGAAAGAGAGAGAAAGATATATATATAGACAGATAGACATAAAGAGAGATAGATAGACAGATAGATATATATATATATATATATAAGTTAGTTAGAATGATAGTTAGAAAGAAAGATAGATTGAATGATAGATGGATGCATAGGTTAATTGATAGATAGATATATAGATAGATAGATAGATAGATATATAGATAAAAAACAAATAGACAGACACATAGAACGGCAGATAGTCAGATATTTAAATAAATTGAAAGACAAATAGAATGACAAATAGATTAACACACAGATAGAATGAAACATAGATAGACAGATATATACACAGACAGATCGATATATAGATAGACAGACTATTAAATTGATTGATAAATAAATAAATATAAGACAATTAGATAAACATATAGAAAGAAAGAAAGATAGATAGATATAATGATAGATAGGTATATAAGATAGATAGATAGATAGATAGACAGATATAAAAATAGATATACGGATACATAGATAGACACATAGATAGATATATAAATAGATAGTTAGACAGACAGATATATAGATATGTATATTGATAGACAAATCGATTCATAGATAGAAGTATAGATAGATAGAAAAATAGATAAACAAAAAACATCGACAAATATATACAAAAATAGATATAAAAATAGATAGTCAAATAGAAAGATAAAGATATAGAGAGATAGATAGAATCTATATAGACAAATTGATATACAAATAAATAGCCCGATACATAAATAGATATATAGATAGAAAAATAGTTAGATAAAAAGATGACATATAGATAGAAAATAGATATATAGAAAGATATAATAAATAATATAGATAGATAAAGAGATAAATAGACAAATTGATATACATATATATATACAGATAGGTAGATATATAGATAGATATATAGATAGATAGATAGATAGTCAAAGAGATATACAAATAGATTGACATATATATATATTTATAGATACAAAGAGAAATAGATAAACAAATAAATAGATAGATATATGGACAGACAGACAGATAGATGGATTGATATATAGAATGATAGATATATAGATAGATAAAAAAATAGATAGTTGGATATATAGACATATAGTTATATAGATAGATAGATAGAAAGATAGATAAATTGCTCTACAAATATATAAATACATTTATAGATAAATATATTGACAGACAGACAGATTGATAGATAGATAGACAAATAGATATATATATATATATTGAAATATAGATAGATATATAGACATACAGATATATAGATAGATAGATAAACACAGAAAGACAGATAAATTAATTAACTTGTAAAAAGGGTATTCCTCCGCCAAAAGAAAGACCTATAATTAATAAACAAATCTTTAAAAAAAGACAGATAAATAATTTGATAGATAGAGCAAGATAGATTAGATACGTTAGGATAAGATAAGACAAGTATAGAGTAGTTTGCCATAAAGTAAACAAAATAGATATGACAAATTATTAGATTAGATATATAGATAGATGAATACATAGATAAATAGATTAATAGATTGACTGATACATAGACAAATAGATAGACAGATATATATATATATATATATATATTATATATATATATATATATATATATAGATATATAGATATATGAATAGATAGACATACATATAGATAGATAGTTAGATAGATATATAGATTGATAGATAGATAGACATATATAGAAAGATATATAGATATATGAATAGATAGATTACATATAGATAGATAGTTAGATAGATATATAGATTGACAGATTGATTGACAGATTGATTGACAGATAGATAAATTGATAAATAGATAGATAAATAGATAGACAGATAGACACACATATAGGCAAATAGTTAGACAGACATATAGAAAGATAGATAGTCAGATATATAAATAAATTGAAAGTCAAGTAGAATGAAAATATATTAATATATAGATAGACACACAGATAGATAGAAAAATATAGAGACAGATAGACAGATATATAGATAGATAGACAGATTGATTGATTAGTATATACATAGTTAGATAGATAAATGGATAAACATATAAATTGATATATTGATAGATAGATATAACAATAGATAGAGAAATAGATAGATAGACAGAAAGAAAGGCAAATAGATTGACAAATACATATCTATCACATGGATAGATAGATAAATAGATAGATAGATTGACAGACAGATAGATAGATTGACAGACATATAGATAGATTGGTATATTGATAGACAAATAGATTGATATATAGATAGAATTATAAATAGATAAATAGATAGATAGAAGAACAATTAGATAGATAGATTGATAGACAAATAGATAGACAAATAGATATAAAAATAGATAGTCAAATAGAAAGATAGACATATAGAGAGTTAGATAGATAGATATATGACAAATTGTTGGAGAAATAAATAGACAGATCGATAATTAGATAGATAGATAGGTAGATAGTTAGATAGAAAGATAGGCATCTAGATAGACAAATAGATAGACAGAGGGATATACAAATAGAATAATAGATAGATAGATAAATAGATAAATAGATAAATATATAGATAGATATATATACAGATAGATACACATAAAGATAGATAGATAGACAGATAGATAGATAGATAAATAGATAGTCAAAGTGATAGACAAATAGATAGATAGATAGATTGATAGAAATATTTTTAGATTTATTAAAATTGATAGACATATAGATAGACATACAGATGGACAGAAAAATAAATTGA
>JAREIK010011734.1:0-148388 GCA_029783825.1 Sapria himalayana
AAAAATTATTTTATTTATAAAGGTTATAACCTTTGAATATCAGATAAAATCAAAAAAAAATTATTTTTATTATATAAATAAAAACTATAAACCACTAAATGCATAAAAACATAAATTGCTAAACTCCTAAATGACAAAACCCCTAAATTAACAATCCATTAAACTGGTATACCATATATAATAAATCATAAATCTCATTTTAAATTGTATTCATTATAATCTTAAATATTCATTTTAATTATTTATTAGTTTATTTTTTTATAGAAATATAAATTACAAAATAAATAAAGAGTGAGACAAATATAATTTTAATAATTTATTTTTAATCAAAAAATAAATATAAGCTTATAAAAACAAGGAAAAATTTTAAAATAAAAAATTATCAATTAAAAACTAGTAAATATTTTACTTTGATTTTGAATCATTATAGGTTTTGAATTTATATTTTTATTGCTATCAATCTATTTAATAATAGTTTATTAATTTATTTTTTGATCATTATTATAATATCTATCAATAAAATTACTTATATCGAATTTAAATGTCTTATAAATATTTAGATTATTATAATTAAATATTATATTTATATATGAAAAATTTAAAAATTATTATATTTTCAAAGGTTATAACCTTCAAAAATGATAAAAAATCTCAAAAATTAATTTTTTATTATTTATTATTTAAATAAAACTTATAAACCACTAAATGCCTAATAATTTAAATATCTAGACTCCTTAACCCCAAAACCACCTAAATACTTAAACCATTAAACCTATATAACCTAAATAATAAATAATAAATTTAATTTTTATTTGTATTCATTATAATTTTAAATATTCATTTTAATTATTTTTTAGTTTATTTTTATAGATATATTAATTACAAAATAAATAATGAGTGAGACATATAATTTAAATAAATTATTTTTTATGAAAAAAAATAAGCTTATAAAAATAAACAAAATTTCAAAATTTTAAAATTGTATTTAGTAATATAATTTACTTTGATTTTGAATTATTTTGGGTTCTGCAAATATATTTTAATTAATATATATCTTATTATTAATAGTTTATTAATTTATTTTTCGATCATCATAATAATATAAATTAATAAATTTTTTTATATTAAATTTACATCAAATATAATTATTAAGATTATTATAACTAAGTATTGTATTATTATTTTAGAAAGATTAAAAAATTATTATATTTTCAAAGGTTATAACCTTTGAAAATCACGAAAATTCATAAAAATAATTTTTTTGTTATTTCATTGATTAAATAAAACATATAAACACCTAAATGTGCAAACATATAAATCAATAAACTACTTAATCCAAAAACCATAAAAAACATAAACCATTAAATAGGTATAACCTATTTAATACTAGTTTATTATATAATTATATTTTAATTTATATCATTCTTATTAATACTAGTTTATTAATTTATTTATTGATCATTATTATAATATATATTAATAAAATTATTTAAATTTAGTTTACATTATATATAATTATTAAGAATATTATAACTAAATATTATATTCACATTTAAAAAAATTTAAAATTATTAGATTTTCAAAGGTTACAACTTTCAAAAATTAAAAAAATCAAAAAATTAAATTTTTTCTTTTTTAATTCTTTAGATAATAACTATAAATCACTAAAGGTCTAAACACTTAAATCACTAAACTCCTAAATACAAAAAAGCCTAAATACTTAAACCATTAAACCGTATATCCTGAATAATAAATAATAAATCTCAATTTTATTTGTATTCATTATAATTTTAAATATTCATTTTAATTATTTATGAGTTTATTATTATAGAATTATAAATTATAAAATAAATTATGAGTAAGACAAATATAATTTAAATAATTTATTTTTAAAAACAAAATTATAAACTTATAAAAAAAGTAAAACATTAAATAAAATTATTATTTAGTAATATATTTTACTTTGATTTTGAATAAATTTAGATTTTGCAAATATATTTTGAATTATATCTATCTTATTAATAATAGTTTATTAATTTTTTTAATCATTATTATAATATCTAGCAATGTAATTATTTATATTGAATTTAAATGGCTTATAATTATTAAGACTATTATAACTTAATATTATATTTACATTTGAAAAAAATTTAAAAATTATTATATTTTCAAATGTTATAACCTTTGAAAATGTGAAAAAATATCAAAAATAATTTTTTGTTATTTCATTGTTTAAATAAAACCTATAAACCAATAAATCCCTAAACACTTAAACCACTAAACTCTTAAACACAAAAGCCCCTAAATACTTAAATCTTTAAACTCATAAACCTTAAATATAATTTAAATAATTTATTAAAATATTAATTACAAAATAAATTATGAGTTATACCAATATAATTTAAATAATTTATTTTTCATCAAAAAAAATATAACCTTATAAAAAGAAGCAAAAACTAAAAAAATAATTATTATATAGTAATATATTTTACTTGGATTTTGAATATTTTTTGCAATTATATTTTAATTTATATATATCATATTAATAATACCATATTAATTTATTTTTTGATAATTGATATCATATCTATCAATAAAATTGTTTATATTTAGTTTATATTATATATAATTATAATGATTATTATTACTATATATTGTATTCACATTTTTAAAAAATTTTAAAATTATTATATTTTCAAATCTACCTTAGAAAATGTTAAAAATTTTCAAAGATAATTTTTTTGTTATTTCATTGTTTAAATAAAACCTATAAACCACTAAATGCCTAAAAAAATAAATCGGTAAAGTCATAAACGAAAAAACCATTAAATACTTAAAATATTAAACTGGTATACATTAATAATAATTCATAAATCTCATTTTAATTTTTATCAGCATAATTTTAAATTTTTATTTTAATTATTTATTAGTTATTTTTATAGAAATATTAATTACAAAATAAATTATTAGTGAGACAGATCTAATTTAAATTAGACTGGTATACCCAAAATAATAAAGAATAAATCTCAATATTATTTTATTCATTATAATTTTAAATATTCATTTTAATTATTTATATTTTTATTTTATATAAATATTAATTAAAAAATAAATTATGAGTTAGACAAATATAATTTATATAAATTAATTTTCATCAAAAAAATATGGATAAACTTTTTAAAAGTAAAAAAATTTCAAAACAACAAATTATTATATAGTAATATATTTTGATTTTTCTGAATCATTTTAGGTTTTTTTATTATATTTTAATTGATATCTATCTTTTTAATAATTGTTTATTAATTTATTTATTGATCATTTTTAGAATATTTATCAATAATATTGTTTATATTGAATTTATATGATATATAAATATAATAATTATTATAACTAAATATTGAATTCACATTTGAAAAAAATTCAAAAATTATTATATTTTCAAATGTTATAACCTTTGAAAATATCAAAAAATAATAAAAATAAATATTTTGTTATTTTAATTTTAAAATAAAACTTATAAACCACTAAATGCATACACAGTAAAATCAGTAAACTCTTAAGGCCCGTAATGCCTAAATACATAAACCATTAAACTACTATATACTACTTAATAATTAAGAAATCTAATTTTTATTTCAATTTATTATTATTTTAAATATTCATTTTAATTATTTATAATTTTATTTTATAGAAATATTTATTACAAAATAAATTATGAGTGCGAAAAATATAATTTAAATAATTTATTTTTAATCAAAACAAATATATATGCTTATAAAAGAAGTAAATTTTTAAAAATTAAAAATTATTATCTACTAATATTTTTACTTTAATTTTGAATCAATTTGGGTTTTGTAAATATTTTTTAATTAATATATATCTTATTATTACTAGTTTATTAATTAAATTTTTGATCATTATTATAATATCTATTAATAAAATTGTTTAATTTGAACTTATATGATATATAATTATTAAAATTATTATAACTAAATATTATATTCACATTTCAAAAAATTTTAAATATTAATATATTTTCAAAGGTTATAACCTATGAAAATGACAAAAATTTACAAATTTTTTTTTGTTATTTTATTGTTTAAATAAAACCTATAAACCACAAAATGCCTAATAACATAAATCGCTAAACTCCTAAACGACAAAACTTCTAAATATTTAAACTATTAAATTGGTATACATTAATAATAAATCATAAATATCATTATAATTTTTATTAAGTGTAATTTTAAATTTTTATTTTAATTATTTATCAGTTTATTTTTATAGAAATATTAATTACAAAATAAATTATTAGTGAGACAGATCTATTTTAAATAATTTATTTTTTATCAAAAAAAAATATATGCTTATAAAAGAGGCAAAATTTTATAAACAAAAATTTATTATTTTGTAATATATTTTATTTTGATTTTGAATCATTTTAATTTATATCATTCTTATTAATAATAGTTTGTTAATTTTTTACTGATCATTATTATAATATCTATTAATAAAATTATTTATATTGAGTTTAAATTATATATAATTATTAAGAATATTATAACTAATTATTATATTAATATTTAAAAAAAATTAAAAATTATTATATTTCCAAAGGTTATAACCTTCAAATATTAAAAAAAATCAAAAAATTTAATTTTAAATTTTTTATTCTTTAAATAAAAACTATAAATCACTAAAGGCCTAAACACTTAAATCACTAAACCCCAAAACACCTAAATACTTAAACCATTAAACTATTATATCCTGAATAATAAATAATAAATAATAAATCTCAATTTTATATGTATTAATTATAATTTTAAATATATATTTTAATTATTTATTAGATTATTTTTATAAAATTATAAATTAAAAATAAATTATGTGGAAGACAAATATAATTTAAATAATTTACTTTTAATAACAAAAAAATATAAACTTATAAAAAGAAGCAAAACATCAAAAAAATTATTATTTACTGTTATATTTTACTTTGATTTTGAATAAATTTACGTTTTGCAAATATATTTTTAAAAATATCTATCTATTTAATAATAGTTTGTTAATTTATTTTTTGATCATTAATATAATATCCATCAATATAATTGTTTATATTGAATTAACATGATATATAATTATTAAGTTTATCATAACTAAATATAGCATTTACATATAAAAAAAATTTAAAAATTGTTATATTTTCAAAGGTTATAACCTTCAAAAATGATAAAAAATACCAAAAATAAATTTTGTGTTATATCATTGTTTAAATAAAACTTATAAACCATTAAATGCATAAATACATAAATCTCTAAACTTCTAAACCCCGTAGCCCCTAAATACCTAAACCTTAAAACTCGTAAACCTTAAATATAATTTAAATAATTTATAGAAATTTTAATTACAAAATAAATTATGAGTGACAAATATAATTTAAATAATATATTTTTAAACAAAAAAAATAAGCTTATAAAATGATGCAAAAACATAAAAAAAATTATTATTTAGTAATGAATTTTACTTTGATTTTCAATCATTTTAGGTTTTTTAATTATATTTTAATTTATATCTATCATATTAATAAATGTTTATTAATTTATTTTATGATAATTGATATAATTTTATCAATAAAATTGTTTATATTTGTTATTATTATATATAGTTATAATAATTATTATTACTAAATATTGTATTCACATTTTTAAAAAATTTTAAAATTATTATATTTTCAAATGTTATGACATTTAAAAATTTAAAAAAATATCAAAAATAAATTTTTTGTTATTTCATTGTTTAAATAAAAGCTATAAACCATTAAATGCCTAAATACTTAAATCAATAACTTTGAAATCTCGAAAACCCTAAATAGATAAATTTTTTAAACAGGTATATCTTAAATAATAAATAATAAATCTCATTTTTATTTTTTTCATTATAATTTTAAATATTCATTTTAATTATTTAATTGTTTGTTTTTATATAAATATTAAATACAAACTAAATTATGAGTTAGACAAATATAATTTATATAAATTATTTTTCAACAAAAAAATATAGATAAATTTATAAAAAGAAGAAAATAATTAAAAACAAAAAATTATTATATAGTAATATATTTTACTTTATTTCTGAATCATTTTAGCTTTCATCATTATATATTTATTGATATCTTACTTATTAATAATAGATTATTAATTTATTTTTTGATCATTATTAGAATATTTATCAATAAAAATATTTATATGATATATAGATTTAATAATTATTATAACTAAATATTCTATTTATTTTTAAAAAAAATTTAAAATTAATATATTTTCAAAGATTATAACCTTTGAACTTGTGAAAAAACAAAAAATATATATTTTTTATTATTATTTCATTGTTTAAAAAAAACCTATAAATCACTAAATGCCTAAACACTTAAATCACTATACTACAAAATCCGGATAACCCTATATAGATAATCATTTAAACGGGTATACCTTAAATAATAATTAATAAATCTCATTTTTATTTGTTTTCATTATAATTTAAAAAATTCATTTTGATTGTTAAGTTATATATATATATATATATATATATATAATTATAAAATAAATTATGAGTTAAAAATATTAATTATAAAAATTATTTTTCATCAAAAAATAGATAAGCTTATAAAAAGAATACAAATTTAAAAACAAATAATAATTTTTAAGTAATATATTTTGCTTTGCTTTTGAATCATTTTAGGTTTTGATATTATATTTTAAGTAATATCAATCTTATTCATAATAAATTTTTAATTTATTTTTTGATAATTATTAGAATATATATGAATAAAATTGTTTATATTGAATTTATTTGATATATAGTTATTATGATTATTATAAATAATTATTGTATTCACTTTTGAAAAAATTAAAAAATTATTATATTTTCAAAGGTTTAATCTTAAAAAATGAGAAAGAATACAAAAAATACATTTTTTGTTATTTCTTTTTTAAATATAACCTATAGACCACTAAATGTTTACTTACTTAAAACATTAGCTCATAAAACCCGAAACCCTAAAATACATAAACCTTATAATAGCTGTATACTACTTAATAAATAATAAATCTCATTTTTATTTCTATTTATTATAATTTTAAATTTTCATTTTAATTATTTATATTTTAATTTTTAGAAAAATTAATTACAAAATAAATTTCGAATGAGACAGATATTATTTAAATAATTTATTTTTAATCATAAGAAAATATAAGCTTATAAAAAGATGGAAAAATTTAAAAATTAAATATTATTATTTAGTAATATATTTTTATTTGATTTTGAATCATTTTGTGTAAATTAAATATATTTTAATTAATATTTATATTATTAATAATAGTTTATTAATTTAATTTTTGATCATTATTATAATATCTATCATTAAAATTATTATATTGAATTTATATGATATATAATTAATAAGATTAATAATAATTATACATGGTATTCACATTTTAAAAGATTAAAAATTATTTTATTTTTAAAGGTTATAACCTTTGAAAATCTAAAAAAAAATCAAAAAAAAAATTTTATTTTTATTTTATAAATAAAACCTATATAATACTAAATGCCTAAAAACATAAATTGCTAAACTCCTCAACGACAAAACCCCTAAATAATCGATCCATTAAACCGGTATACCATTTATAATTGTTGGGCAATTGTGCTTCCACGGTATTGAGATTGAGATACAGAAACACAAAAACAACATAAAACAAGCAATATATATATCACAATTCAGCAACCATCAATGATAGAATCAAAAAACGAGAAATAAATACCGAAAATAATGTGTTTCGCTAGTCGCTCAGTATGACTAGCTAAATCCACCAAAAAATGCCTATGCATTATAGATTAAAGCAACAGAAATGTCTTACAGTATGTAGCAAACAGAATAGTCAGGATAAATCGCATAGAGAGAAGAAAGAGAGACGATGAACAGTTCCACGGGTCCAAAAATAGCCACCCAAAAATAAAATTACAAAACATTTTATATTAAAATTTCTCTCGGTTCATTTAACGGGAGCGGGTCGGATCATGAGATGGGTCAGGCTCTGCTCCAATTTTGGCCAGCTGTCTGGTCAGTGAGACTTCTGTTATTGTGCTACTGTTGCATCCCCGGCCTCTTAATATTTCCTTTCCTGCACTTACATGAAACTATTAAAAAAGAAAAAATATTTGGTTATACAAACACATTATCAAAAAATAAATTATATATACAGCAATAATAAATCTTAAATCTCATTTTAATTTGTATTCATTATAATTTTAAATATTCATTTTAAATATTTATTAGTTTATTTTTTACTTTTAATAATTAGTCAGACAAATATAATATTAATAATTTACTTTTAATAAAAAAAATATAATCTTATAAAAAAAAGTAAAAATTTAAAAACAAAAAATTATTATTTAGTAATAAATTTTACTTTGATTATGAATCATTTTAGGTTTTGTAATTATATTTTAATTTATATCTATCATATTAATAATAGTTTATTAATTTATTTTTTGATAATTGATACATATCTATCAATAAAATTATTATAATTAGTTTATATTATATATAATTATAATGATTATTATTACTAAATATTTTATTCACATTTAAAAAAAATTTTAAAATTATTATATTTTCAAATGTTATAACCTTTGAAAATGTGAAAAAATAACAAAAATAATTTTTTTGTTATTTCATTGTTTAAATAAATTCTATAAACCACTAAATGCCTAAATACATAAATCAATAACTCCTAAATCTCGAAAACCCTACATAGATAATCAATTTAAACCTGTATAACCTAAATAATAAATAATAAATCTCAATATTATTTTTTTCATTATAATTTAAAATATTCTTTTTAATTATTTATTCATTTATTTTTATATAATTATTAATTTCAGAATAAATTGAGTTAGACAAATATAAATTATATAATTATTTTTCATCAAAAAAAATATAGATAAACTTTTTAAAAGAAAAAAAATTCAAAACAAAAAAATATTATATAGTAATATATTTTGCTTTATTTCTGAATCATTTTAGGTTTCGTAATTATATTTAAATTGGTATCTATCTTATTAATAATAGATAATTAATTTATTCTTTGATCATTATTAGAATATTTACCAATAAAAATATTTATATTGAATTTATATGTTATATAAATATAATAATTATTATAACAAAATATAGTATTAAATTTTGAAAAAAATAATTTTTTTGATATTTTTTTTAAATAACACATATAAACCTCTAAATGCATACACAGTTAAATCAGTAAACTCATAAACCCCGTAATGCAAAAATACATAAACCATTAAACCGCTATATTCTACTTAATAATTAATAAATCCAATTTTTAATTCTATTTATTATATTTTTAAATATTCATTTTGATTATTTATTATTTTATTTTTATAGAAATATTTATTACAAAATAAATTATGAGTGCGACAAATATAATTTTAAAAATATACATGCTTATAAAAGAAGTAAAAATTTAAAAATTAAAAATTGTTATCCAGAAATATATTTTACTATAATTTTTAAAAAATTTGGGTTTTGTAATTATTTTTTAATTAATATCTATCTTAATATCAATAGTTTATGAATTTAATTTTGATCATTATTATAATATATATCAATAAAATTGTTTATTGAATTTATATGATATATAATTATTAATATTATTATAACTAAGTATTGTATTCACATTTCAAAAAATTTTAAATATTATTATATTTTCAAAGGTTATAACCTATGAAAATGAAAAAAAATTATAAAATTTTGTTTTGATATTTTATTTTTTTTAATAAAATGTATGAACCACTAAAAGCTTAAAAACATAAATTGCTAAAATCCTAAATGAAAAAACCGATAAATACTTAAACCATTAAACTGGTATATAGTAATAATAAATCATAAATCTCATTTTAAATTTTATACAGTATAATTTTACAATTTTATTTTAATTATTTATCAGTTTATTTTTATAGAAATATTAATTACAAAATAAATTATTAATGAGACACATCTAATTAAGATTAAAATAGTATCCAAAAATAATAAATAATAAATCTCAATTTTTTTCATTATAATTGTAAAAATTCATTTTAATTATTTATTTGTTTATTTATATATAAATAATAATTACAAAATAAATTGAGCTAGACAAATAATTTATATAAATTATTTTTCATCAAAAAATTATAGATAAACTTTTGAAAAAAAAAATTTTAAAAACAAAAAATTATTATATAGTAATATATTTTGCTTGCTTCTGAATCATTTCAGGTTTTGTAATTATATTTTAATTGATATCTATCATATTAATAATAGATTATTAATTTATTTTTTGATTATTATTAGAATATTTATCAATAAAATTGTTTATATTGAATTTACATGATATATAATTATAAAGATTATTATAACTAAATATTATATTTACATTTGAATATAATTTAAAAATTATTATATTTTTAAAGGTTATCATCTTTGAAAATGAGATAATATCACAAAAATAAATTTTTTGTTATTTTATTGTTTATATAAAACCTATAAACAAATATATGCCTAAACGCTTAAATCATTAAACTCCTAAACCCCAAAACCCTTAAATACTTAAACATTTAAACCATCTTTAAAGGTTTAAGTATTTATAAATAATATATAAATATCTATGAATAAATAATAGTTTATCAATTTAATTTTTGATCATTATTATATTTATATTTAGTTTATTAATATCTATCAATAAAATTGTTTATTCTTAATTTACATGATATATAATTATTAAGTTTATTATAACTAAATATTGAATTCACATTTGAAAAAAATTTAAAAATTATTATATTTATAAAGGTTATAACCTTCAAAATTGATAAAAAATTTGATAAATAATTTTTCTGTTATTTCATTATTTAAATAAAACATATAAACTACTAAATGCCTAAGCACTTAAATCACTAAACTCCTAAACTCCTAAATAATTAAAGCATTAAACAGGTATTCCCTAAATAATTAATCATAAATCTCATTTTTATTTGTATTCATTATAATTTTAATATTCATTTTAATTATTTATTAGTTTATTTTTATAGAAATATTAATTACAAAATAAAATTATGAATGAGACAAATATAATTTAAATAATTTATCTTCATCAAAAAAATTTATATGCTTATAAAAAGAATCAAAAATTTAAAAATAAAAAATTATTATTTAGTAATATATTTTACTTTGATTTTGAATCATTTTAGGTTTTGCAAATATATTTTAAATAATTTCTATCTTATTAATAATAGTTTATTAATCTATTTTATTATTAGTATTATAATATCGATCTATACAATTATTTATATTGAATTTACATGATATTTAATTTTTATTATTATTATAATTAAATATTGTAATAACATTTGAAAAAAAATAAAAAATAATATTTTCAATGGTTATAACCTTGAAAATAAGAAAAAATCATAAAAATAATTTTTTTGTTATTTAATTATTTAAATAAAACCTATTAACCACAAAATACCTAAATAATTAAATTACTAAATTTCTAAACCCTGATACTACTGCACCACACACACATAGCGACGGACTACAGTACACACGTGCACATATTCTTGTCCATTTTGGTGTAGCATTTAGAGGGGCCAGCAAGTCCTGGAAGCAGCCAGAAGTATGGGCCACCAGCTTGTAGAGGGCCCCACTAGAAAGCCGGGATGATAACATTCAGACAACTGGCGAGACCGAGCAAAGTTTCAAGAGTAAACCCATGAGTATCTAGAAGTTGGTCCCACTAGCCCTATCAGGCAGCATAGAGGGCGACCCAACCGTCGCCCTACAGGAGTAGCAGGTAATCCATGATTAATTGGAGAGCCGAAAAAATCCGAAGCATCACAAAGCAGGGCCAGTAAGCAATGGAGTCCAGACCAGCCATACAGGAGGAAAAGATTCAAACTTGTAGTTTATGTTTGTAGTCTTATTTGTATTTTGGACTTTGTATGCACCATGTACTTGTAGAGACAGATCATGACATACTCACACACACAATCTTGTATGTTCTCTATGTAGCATGCAATGAGGGCAACTGGACCCATGAGTATCTCTAAGTGGGGCCCACTAATGCATTTTGTAAATACACATTAGGCGATGCTAAACTCCCTGGAGCAGAAGACTGATCTTTATAGCATATTGTATTTTACTTGTATTCTAGCTTGATTGTACGCATAGATAATTAGACTATCAGATGGACCTCATCACACATGCACACCGATGCATGCATATTTTTTGATATTTTGTGGGTGCAACATACAACCACATCTTGGAGCTCGAGGAGTAAGCATTCTAACGCAAGAGATACTTCTTTGAGGATCATTGGAGCAAAAGAATGTGGAATTCAAAGGTGAGAATGAATTGACAAAGTGCCATAGATATGGACTTGTGGATTTATGAGTATTCAGTTTTACATGTATTCCATTGCATAGCAATGACATAGGAAAATGCTTGATGATGCATGTCACACACATGCACAATCTTATATTTGCATAGTTTTAATATGGCACATCATTCAGGTTCCTCCAAAAGGCTTGGACAAATCTGAATGGAAAGGATGCTGTGCGCATAATGACTCAATGCCAACTCTCAAGTATGGGAATGCCAGGTGATTTTAGTTGTATTAGTATGCTTGGAATTCTTAGGCATTATGTTTTTTTAAGTATTTTATGCATAGAATCATTAAGGTGCATAAGATTTGGTGGGCTGGCCTAAATTAGTCAGCTTTTTAGTCTCTTGTAAGTTGTGTGCCTAAATGATAAATAAAGTGTGTATTTTCCAAAAAAAACATAAAAAAATGATAAACCCTAAACTTTAAATCCTAAACCGTAAACCATAAACTATATCTCTGGTCCATAAACCCTAAATCCTAAATCTCATGTTTTGTAGTTTTATAATCAAATGACTAAGTGTTAAATTTAAATTGAAATTCACAACTTTTAGGAATGTCACAGATTTATCTTTTTGTATATTTAACACAAAGTCATGCCTCAAGGGGTGAGTTATGGATTCAGTCTCTTTCTTGCTTTAGATTATTGTAGCATTAGCAATGGTCATCATTGTATATTTTGTCTCTAGAACAAAAAAAACATATCGATGAGAATGCCATAACTTGTGTCTCTCAGTTGAACATATTGTAATGGCTTTAAGAATGATCATGATTACATATTTAATCACTATAATACTTAGTCACAGTATTGGATATGACCATAGCTTGTGCATTTTATCTTTATATTGCAAAGTCATTGCACTAGGAATGATTGTAACTTTGGACATTCCTCAAGAGCAAAAGTGATGTCCCTATAAATAGTAAAAGCTCGAGTACTACTCTTTATAACATTCTATAGCTAAAATTATTGGGATTGGAAATATCACTATGGCATTTTTTTTGATTTGTGACCTCAAGTGTCAATATGCAAGACTAATATTTTGAGTAATGATTAAAACCTTTTATACATTTGAATATGATTCATTTACACCTTTTTGGGTATTGTGAGCTTGTATACATAATAGCCTACATGGTGGTTATTTTTTTCGAGGTGAACTATATTTTAAAAAAATTGCTTTGAGTGTGTGCATGAGATATATTTTAGAATAAATTACAATAATCAATATAAATAGCATCCTCAACAACTAGCTATTTCAACACATAGGGGTACAATATTGGTTTAGTCTGTTAGCGTATATGAGTCAAATTACCTTTGATACCCCAGTGATTCAACATCAAATATGATGAGACATAATAAAGATAAAGTAAAAGCTCCTATTATTTTGGTTAGAGCTTTAGCAATCATTCTTGAGTTGAGAAAGGAACAAAATAAATTATTTTAATTATTCAGTATAATTTTAATTGTTATTTTAATTATTTATCAGATTATTTTTATAAAAATATTAATTACAAACTAAATTATTAGTGGGACAGATCTAATTTAAATTAAACCGGTATATCCTAAATAATAAAGAATAAATCTCATTTTTTTTTCATTTTAATTTTAAATATTCAAATTTAATTATTTATTTTTTTATTTTTATATAAATATTAATTACAAAATAAATTATGAGTTACACAAATATAATTTATATAAATTATTTTTCACCAAAATAATATAGAAAAACTTTTTAAAAGAAAAAAAAAATTTCAAAACAAAAAATTATTGTATAGTAATATATTTTGCTTTGCTTCTGAATCATTTTATGTTTTGTAATTATATTTTAATTGATATCTATCTTATTAATAATAGATTATTAAGTTATTTTTTCATCATTATTATAATATTTATCAATAAAAAAGTTAATATTGAATTTATATGATATATAAATAAAATGATTATTATAACAAAATATTGTATTCACTTTTGAAAAAAATTTTAAAATTATTATATATTCAAAGGTTATAACATTTGAAAATGTGAAAAAATAAAAAAAAACTATTTTTTCATGTTATTCTATTGTTTAAATATAACCTATACACCACTAAATGCCTAATCATTTAAATCACTAAACTATAAAATCCCGATACCTCTATAAAGATAATCTTTTAATCGGTATACGCTAAATAATAATTAATAAATTTCATTTTTATTTGTTTTCATTATAATTTAAAAAATTCATTTCTATTGTTTTGTTTTTTATTATTATATTTGTATTAATTATAAAATATATTATAAGTTAATAATATAATTTATAAAAATTATTTTTTATCAAAAAATTGATAAGCTTATAAAAATAATAAAAATTTAAAAACAAATAATTATTATTTAGTAATATATTTTGCTTTGATTTTGTATCATTTTAAGTTTTGATATTATATTTTAAGTAATATCAATCTTATTCATAATAGATTTTTAATTTATTTTTTGATAATTATTAGAATATCTATCAATATAATTGTTTATATTGAATTTATATGATATATAAATATTATGAGTATTATAAATAAATATTATATTCACTCTTGGAAAAAATTTAAAAATTATTATATTTTCAATGGTTATAATCTTAAAAAATGATAAAAAATAATAAAAATAAATTTTTATTTATTTTATTTTTTAAATAAAACCTATAGACCATTAAATGTTTACTTACTTAAATTAGTATGCTAATAAACCCCAAAACACCTAAATACATAAACATTTTAGCATCTATATACTACTTAATAAATAATAAATCTAATTTTTATTTCTATTTATTATAATTTTAAATATTCATTTTAATTATTTATAGTTTAATTATTTAGAAAATTTAATTACAAAATAAATTTCGAGTAAGACAAATATTATTTAAATAATTTATTTTTAATCAAAAAAAATATAAGCTTATAAAAAGAAGGACAAATTTAAAATTAAATATTATTATTTAGTAATATATTTTGATTTGATTTTGAATCATTTTGTGTTATGTAAATATATTTTAATTAATATTTATATTATTAATAATAGTTTATTAATTTAATTTTTGATCATTATTATATTATCTATCATTAAAATTATTTATATTGAATTTATTGATATATACTTAGTAAGATTAATATAATTATACATAGTTTTCACATTTCAAAAAATTTTAAAATTATTTAATTTTAAAAGGTTATAACCTTTGAAAATCAGAAAAAATCGAAAAAAAAAATTATAAATTGTTGTATATAAATTAACCTATAAACCACTAAATGCCTAAAAACATAAATTGATAAACTCCTAAACGACAAAACTCCTAAATAATCAATCCATTAAACCTGTATACCACATAAAATAAAACATAAATCTCAATTTAATTTGTATTCATTACAATTTTAAATATTCATTTTAATTATTTATTAGTTTATTTTTTATAGAAATATTAATTACAAAATAAATAATGACCGAGACAACTATAATTTTAATAATTTATTTAAAATCAATAAAATATATATGCATATAAAAAGAAGAAAAATTTAAAAACAAATAATTATTATTTAGTAATATATTTTACTATAATTTTGAATCATAATGTATCGGTTTTGCAATTATATTTTAATTGCTATCAATCTTATTAAGAATAATTTATTAATTTATAATTTGATCAATTTTATAATATCTAACTATAAAATTACTTATATTGAATTTAAATGTCTTATAATTATTAAGATTATTATAACTAAATATTATATTTATATTTGAAAATAATTTAAAAATTATTATATTTTCAAAGGTTATAACCTTCAAAAATGATAAAAAATCACAAAAATAATATTTTTATTATTTTATTATTTAAATAAAACTTATTAACCACTAAATGCCTAAACATTTAAATCTCTAGACTCCTAAACCCCAAAACCCCCTAAATACTTAAACCATTAAACCTATATAACCTAAATAATAAATAATAAATCTCATTTTTATTTGTATTCATTATAATTTTAAATATTCATTGTAATTATTTTTTAGTTTATTTTTATAGAAATATTAATTACAAAATAAATAATGAGTGAGACATATATAATTTAAATAAATTATTTTTTATGAAAATAAAATATAAGCTCATAAAAATAAACAAAATTTCAAAAATTTAAAATTTTATTTAGTAATATAATTTACTTTGATTTTGAATTATTTTGGGTTATGCGAATATATTTTAATTTATATCTATCATATTAATAATAGTTTATTAATTTATTTTTTGATCATCAAAATATTATATATTAATAAAACTTTTTATATTGAATTTACATCAAATATAATTATTAAGATAATTATAACTAAGTATTGTATTCATTTTTTAGAACTATTAAAAAATTATTATATTTTCAAAGGTTATAACCTTTGAAAATCACGAAAATTAATAAAAATAAAATTTTTGTTATTTCATTGATTAAATAAAACCTATAAACACATAAATGTGCAAACATATAATTCAATAAAGTCATTAAGCCCAAAACCACCATAAACTTAAACCATTAAATAGGTATACCCGAAATAATAAATAAATAATAAATCTCATTTTTATTAGTATTCATTATAATTTTATATATACATTTTAATTATTTATTAGTTTATTTTTATAGAAATATAAATTAAAAAATAAATTAATAGTGAGACAAATATAATTTTAATAATTTATTTTTAATCAAATAATATATAGGCTTATAAATGGATAATAAAATTTAAAAATTTAAAATTAATAATTAGTAAACTATTTCACTTTGATTTTGAATCATTTTAGGTTTTGTAAATATATTTTAAACAATATTTATCTTATTAATAATTGTTTATTAATCTTTTGTATGATCATTATTATAATATATATCAATATAATTGTTTATATTGAATTTACATGATATATAATTATTAAGAATATCATAACTAAATATAGTATTCACATTTCAAAAAAATTTAAAAATTGTTATATTTTCAAAGGTTATATCCTTCAGAAATGAGAACAAATAACAAATAAAATTTTGTGTTATTTTATTTTTTAAATAAAACCTATAAACTATTAAATGCCTAAACACTTAAATCACTAAATTCTTAAATCCCAAAACTCCTAAATATATAATCTTTTAAACCTGTATATTTTATCTTATTAATAATAGTTTTATTTAATATCTATCTTATTAATATATTTTACTTTGATTTTGAATCATTTTAGGTTTTGCAAATAAATTTTATTTAATATCTATATTATTAATAATGGTTTATTAATTTATTTTATTATCGTCATCATAATATCTATAAAAAAAATTATTTATATTGAATTTACTTAATATATAATTATTTAAATTATTATTACATAATAATATATTCAAATTTTAAAAAAATTTAAAAATTATTATATTTTCTAAGGTTATAACCTTGATAATAAGAAAAAAAAATTAAATTTTTTATTATTAGATTTTTTAAATAAAATCTATAGACCACAAAATACCTAAATTCTTAAAGACTAAACTTCTAAATCCCTAAGTCCATAACTACATAAGCCTTTAAATTAGTATACTCTAAATAATAAATAATAAATCTCATTTTTATTAGTATTCATTATAATTTTAAATATTCGTTTTAATTATTTATCAATTTATTTTTATTGAAATATTAATTACAAAATAAATTATTAGTGAGACGAATATAATATAACTAATTTATCTTTCATCAAAAAAATATAAGATCATAAAAAGAAGCAAAATTTTTTTAAAAAAATATTATTATTTAGTAATTTATTTTAATTTAATTTTGAATAATTTTAAATTTTGCAATTATATTTTAATTTAGATCATTGTAATTAATAATAGTTTATTAATTTATTTATTGATCATTATTATAATATCTATTAATAAAATTATTTATATTGATTTTAGATTCTATATAATTATGAAGATTATTATTACTAAATACTATATTCACATTTTTAAAAAAATTAAAAATTATTATATTTTCAAAGGTTATAACCTTCCAAAATTAGATAAAATCACCAAAGGCATAAACACTTAAATGACTAAACCCCAAACACCTAAATACTTAAACCATTAAACCTGTATATCCTGAATAATAAATAATAAATCTAAATTTTATCTGTATTCATTATAATTTTAAATATTTATTTAAATATTTTATTTGTTTAATATTATAGAATTACAAATTACAAATAAATTATAGGAAGACAAATATAATTTAAATACTTTATTTTTAATAACAAAAATATAAACTTATAAAAAAAGCAAAATATTAAAAAAAATTATTATTCAGTAATATATACTTTGATTTTGAATAAATTTAGATTTTGCAAATATATTTTAAATAATATCTATCTTATTAATAATAGGTTATTAATTTATTTATTGATCATTATTATAATATCTAGCAATGTTATTATTTATATTGAATTTAAATGACTTATATTTATTAAGATTATTATAACTTAATATTATATTTACATTTGAAAAAAATTTAGAAATTTTTATATTATCAAAGGTTATAACCTTCAAAAATTAGAAAAAAAATAAAATTAAATTTTTTGTTATATCATTGTTTAAATAAAACTTATAGACAACTAAATGACAAAACACTTAAATCTATAAACTCCTAAACACAAAAGCCCCTAAATACTTAAATAAAACTCGTAACCCTTAAATATAATTTAAATAATTTATTTTTCATCAACAAAAAATATAAGCTTATAAAAAGAAGCAAAACCTAAAAAATAAAATTATTATTTGGTAATAAATTTTACTTTGATTTTGAATAATTTTAGGTTTTAAAATTATATTTTAATTTATATCTATCATATTAATAATATCATATTAATTTATTTTTTGATAATTGATTTCATATATATCAATAAAATTATTTATATTTATAATTATATTATATATAATTATAATGATTCTTATTACTAAATATTTTATTCACATTTTTAAAAAAATTTAAAATTATTTTATTTCCAAAGGTTATAACCTTTGAAAATGTGATAAAATATCAAAAATAATTTTGTTGTTATTTGATTGTTTAAATAAATCCTATAAACTATTAAATGCCTAAGCACTTAATTCAATGACTCCGAAATCTTGAAAACCATAAATAGATAATCCTTTTAAACTGGTATACCAAAAATAATAAATAATAAATAATAAATCTCAATATTATTTTTTTATTATAATTTAAAATATTCATTTTAATTATTTATTCGTTTATTTTTATTAAATATTAATTACAATATAAATTATGAGTTAGATAGATATAATTTATATAAATTATTTTTCATCAAAAAATATAGATAAACTTATAAAAAGAAGAAAAAATTTCAAAACAAAAATTTATTATATAGTAATATATTTGCTTTTCCTTCTGAATCATTTTAGGTATTGTAATTTATATTTTAATTGATATCTATCTTATTAATAATAGATTATTAATTTATTTTTTGATCATTATTATTATATTTATCAATAAAATTATTTATATTGAATTTATATGAAATATAAATATAATGATTATTATAACTAAATATCGAATTCACTTTTGAAAAAAATTTAAAAATTATTATATTATCAAAGCTTATAACATTTGAAAATATCAAAAAATAAAAAAAACTTTTGTTTATTTATTTTTTAATTAAAACCTATAACCACTAAATGCATACACAGTAATATCAGTAAACTCCAAAATCTCGTAATGCCTAAATACATAAAACATTAAAACCGCTATATACTACTTAATATTTAATAAATCTAATTTTTATTTCTATTTATTATAATTTTAAATATTTATTTTAATTATTTATTAGTTAATTTCTAAAGAAATATTTATTACAAAATAAATTATGAGTGCGAGAAATATAATTTAAATAATTTATTTTTAATCAATAAAAGTATTTACGCTTATAAAATAAGTAAAAATTAAAAAATTAAAAATTATTATTAAGTAATATATTTTACTTTAATTTTGATTCAATTTGGGTTTTGTAAATATTTTTTAATTAATATTAATCTTATTATTAATAGTTTAATAATTTAATTTTTGATCATTATTATAATATATATCAATTAAATTATTTATATTGAATTTATATGATATATAATTATTAATATTATTATAACTAAATATTATATTCACATTTCAAAAATATTAAATATTATTATATTTTCAAAGGTTATGACCAATGAAACTAAGAAAAAATTACTAAATTTTTTTATGTTATTTTATTGTTTAAATAAAACCTATAAACCACTAAATGCCTAAAAACATAATTTTCTAAACTCCTAAATGACAAAACCTCTAAATACTTAAATAATTAAACTGGTATACATTAATAATAAATCATAAATTTCATTTTAATTTTTATTCAGTTTAATTTTAAATTTTTATTTTAATTATTTATCAATTTATTTTTATATAAATATTAATTACAAAATAAATTATTAGTTAGATCTAATTTAAATTAAACCGGTATACCCTAAATAATAAATAATAAAACTCATTTTTTTCATTATAATTTTAAATATTCATTTTAATTATGTATTTGTATATTTTTATATAAATATTAATTACAAAATAAATTATGTGTTAAACAAATATAATTTATGTAAATTAATTTTCATCAAAAAAATATAGATAAATTTTAAAAAACAAATTTCAAAATAATAAATTATTATATAGTAATATATTTTGCTTATCTTCTGAATCATTTTAATATTTGTAATTATATTCTAAATAATATATATCTTATTAATAATAGATAATGAACTTATTTTTTGATCATTATTAGAATATTTATCAATAAAAATGTTTATATTGAATTTATATTATATATAAATTTAATAATTATTATAACTAAATATTGTATTCACTTTTGAAAAAAGTTTTATAATTTTTATGTTTTCAAAGATTATAACCTTTGAACATGTGAAAAAATAAAAAAAATATTTTTTTTGTTATTTCATTGTTTAAATATATCCTATACACCACTAAATGCCTAAACACTTAAATCACTAAACTACAAAATCTCGAGACCCCAATATAGATAATCCTTTAAACTAGTATACACTAAATAATAATTAATAAATCTCATTTTTATTTGTTTTCATTATAATTATAAAAATCATTTTGATTATTAGTTATTTATTTGTATATCTGTATTAATTATAAAATAAATTATAAGTTAAAAATATAATTTATAAAAATTATTTTTCATCAAAAAATAGATAAGCTTATAAAAAGAATAAAAATTTAAAAACAAATAATTATTATTTAGTTATATATTTTGCTTTGCTTTTGAATCATTTTAGGTTTTGATATTATATTTTAAGTAATATCAATTTTATTCATAATATATTATTAATTTATTTTTTGATAATTATTAGAATATCTATCAATAAAATTGTTTATATTGTTTATTTTTTGATATATAATTATTATGATTATTATAAATAAATATTGTATTCACTTTCGAAACAAATTTAAAAATTATTATATTTTCAAATGTTATAACCTTAAAAAATGAGAAAAAATAATAAAAATAATTTTTTTTATTTTATTTTTTAAATAAAACTATAGATCATTAAATGATTACTTACTTAAATCAGTAAGCTCACAACCCCCGAAACCCCTAAATACATAAACCTTTTAATAGCAATATTCTACTTATTAAATAATAAATCTCATTTATAAATATAAATTTCGAATGAGACAAATAATAGTTAAATAATTTATATTTAATCAAAAAAAATATAATCTTATAAAATAAAGGAAAAATTTAAAAATTAAATATTATTATTTCGTAATATATTTTGATTTGATTTTGAATCATTTTGTGTTATGTAAATATATTTTAATAAATATTTTAATTAATATTTAGATTTTTAATAATAGTTTGTTAATTTAATTTTTGATCATTATTATAATATCTATTAATAAAATTGTTTATATTTAATTTATATGATATATAATTTGTAAGATTAATATAATCATACATGGTATTCACATTTCAAAAAATTTTAAAAATTATTTTTTTTTCAAATGCCTTTGAAAATCAGACAAAATAAAATTTTTTTTTATTATATAAATAAAACCTATAAACCACTAAATGCCTAAAAACATAAAATTGCTAAACTTCTAAATGACAAAACCCCTAAATAATTTAACCATTAAACCAGTATACTATATATAATAAATAATAAATCTCATTTTTATTAGTATTCATTATAATTTTAAACATACTCTTAATTATTTATTAGTTTATTTTTATAGAAATATAAATTAAAAAATAAATTATTAGTGAGAAAAATATAATTTAAATAATTTATTTTTAATCAAAAAATATATAAGCATATAAATGGATACAAAATTTTAAAAATTTAAAATTAATATTTAGGAAAATATTTCACTTTGATTTTAAATCATTTTAGGTTTTTCAAATATATTTTAAACAATATTTATCTTATTAATAATTGTTTATTAATCTTTTGTATGATCATTATTATAATATATACCAATAAAATAATTTATATTAAATTTTTATGATATTTAATTATTATGATTATTATCTTCATATTGTATTCACTTTTCAAAAAAAAATTAAAAATTATTATATTTTCAAAGGTTATAATCTTCAAAAATTATAAAAAATAACAAAAATACTTTATTTTATTTTATTTTTTAAACAAAATCTATAAACCAATAAATGACTAAATACTAAAATGACTAAACTTCTAATTCACGAAGATCATAAATACTCAAAACATTAAATTAGTATAGTCTAAATAATAAATCATAATTCTCATTTTTATTAGTATTCATTATAATTTTAAATATTCATTTTAATTATTTATCAGTTTATTTTTATAGAAATATTAATTACAAAATAAATTATTAGTGAGACCGATATAATTTAAATAATTTATTTTTCATAAAAAAAATATATGCTTATAAAAAGAGGCAAAATTTTAAAAATAAAAAATTATTTTTTATTAATATATCTTATTTTGATTTTGAATCATTTTAGATTTTACATTTATAATTTAACTTATAGCATTCTTATTAATACAAGTTTATTAATTAATTTATTATTAAGTAATATATTTTGCTTTGCTTTTCAATCATTTTAGGTTTTGATATTATATTTTAAGTAATATCAATCTTATTCATAATAGATTTTTAATTTATTTTTTGATAATTATTAGAATATCTTTGAAAAAATTGTTTATATTGAATTTATATAATATATAATTATTATGATTATTATAAATAAATATTGTATTCACTTTTGAAAAAAATTTAAAATTATTTATATTTTAATTTTTTAGAAAAATTATTACAAAATAAATTTTGAGTGAGATAGATAATATTTAACTAATTTATTTTTAATCATAAAAAAATATAAGCTTATAAAAAGATGGAAAAATTTAAAAATTAAATATTATTATTTAGTAATATATTTTTATTTTTTTTGAATCATTTTGTGTAATGTAAATATATTTTAATTAATATTTATATTTTTAATAATAGTTTATTAATTCAATTTTTGATCATTATTATAATATCTGCCATTAAAATTATTTATATTGAATTTATATCTATCATATTAATAATAGTTTATTTATTTATATTTTGATAATTAATATCATATCTATCAATAAAATTTATTATAATTAGTTTATATTATATATAATTTTAATTATTATTATTACTAAATATTTTATTCACATTTTAAAAAAATTTTAAAATTATTATATTTTAAAAGGTTATAACCTTTGAAAATGTGAAAAAAAAAACAAAAATAATTATTTTGTTATTTAAGTGTTTAAATAAATTCTATAAACCACTAAATGCCTAAATCCTTAAATAAAATACTCCTAAATATCAAAAACCCTAAATAGATAATCATTTTAAACCGGTATACCCTAAATAATAAATAATAAATCTCAATATTATTTTTTTCATTATAATTTATTCTTTGATTATTTTTAGAATATTTATCAATAAAAATATTTATATTGAATTTATATGATATATAAATATAATGATTATTATAACAAAATATAGTATTCACTTATGAAAAAAATTTAAAAATTATAATATTTTCAAAGGTTATAAACTTTGAAAATATCAAAAAATAAAAAAATAAATTTTTTGATATTTTTTTATAAATAACACCTATAAAGCACTAAATGCATACACAGTTAAATCAGTAAACTCCTAAACCCCGTAATTCCAAAATACATAAACCATTAAACCATTATATACTACTTAATAATTAATAAATCTAATTTTTAATTCTATTTATTATAATTTTAAATATTCATTTTAATTATTTATTAGTTTATTTTTATAAAAATATTTATTACAAAATAAATTATGAGTGCGACAAATATAATTTAAAAAATATATATACTTATAAAAGAAGTAAAAATTTAAAAATTAAAAATTGTTATCCAGAAATATATTATACTATAATTTTGAATCAATTTGGGTTTTGTAATTATTTTTTAATTAATATCTATCTTAATATCAATAGTTTATAAATTTAATTTTGATCATTATTATAATATATCTCAATAAAATTGTTTATATTGAATTTATATGATATATAAATTAATATTATTATAACTAAGTATTGTATTCACATTTCAAAAAATTTTAAATATTATTATATTTTCAAAGGTTATAACCTATGAAAATGATAAAAAATTTTAAAATTTTTTTTTGATGATTTATTTTTTTAAATAAAACGTATAAACCACTAAAAACCTAAAAACATAAATCACTAAAATCCTAAATGAACAAACCACTAAATACTTAATCCATTAAACTTGTATACAGTAAGAATAAATCATAAATCTCATTTTAAATTTTATTCAGTATAATTTTAAATTTTTATTTTAAATATTTATTTGTTTATTTTTATAGAAATATTAATTACAAAATAAATTATTAGTGAGAAATATCTAATTTAAATTAAACTAGTATCCCTAAATAATAAATAAAAAATCACTCTTTTTTCATTATAATTTTAAATATTAATTTTAATTATTTATTTGTTTATTTTTATAAATATATTAATTACTGAATTAATTATGATTTAGACAAATATAATTTATATAAATTATTTTTCATCAAAAAAATATACAAAAAATATATTAAATATTTATTTAATTATTTATTAGTTTATTTTTATAGAAATTTTTATTACAAAATAAATTATGAGTGCGACACATATAATTTAAATAATTTATTTTTAATCAAAAAATATATATACGATTATAAAAGAAGTAAAAATTTAAAAATTAAAAATTTAAAATTATTATCCAGTAATATATTTTAGTTTAATTTTGAATCAATTTGGGTTTTGTAAATATTTTTTAATTAATATCTATCTTATTATTAATAGTTTATTAATTTAATTTTTGATCATTATTATAATATCTATCAATAAAATTATTTATATTGAATTTATATCATAAATAATTATTAATATTATTATAACTAAATATTATATTCACATTTCAAAAAATTTTAAATATTAATTTATTTTTAAACTCCTAAATGACAAAACTCCTAATTAATCAAACCATTAAATCGGTATACCACATATAATAAATCATAAATCTCATTGTATTTTGTATTCATTATAATTTTAAATATTCATTTTAATTATTTATTAGTTTTTTTAATACAAATATTAATTACAAAATAAATAATGTGTTAGACAAATATAATTTTAATAATTTATTTTTAATCAAAAAAAAATATAATCTTATAAAAAGAAGTAAAAATTTAAAAACAAAATAGTATTATTTAGTAATATATTTTACTTTAATTTTGAATCTTTATATATAGGTTTTGCAATTATATTTTAATTGTTATCAATCATATTAATAAAAGTTTATAAATTTATTATTTGATCATATTTATAATATCTGATAATAAATCTCATTTTTAATTCTATTCATTATAATTTTAAATATTCATATTAATTATTTTTTCGTTTATTTTTATAGAATTATTATTTACAAATTAAATAATGAGTGAGACATATATAATTTAAATAAATTATTTTTTATTAAAAAAAATAAGCTTATAAAAATAAACAAAATTTCAAAAATTTAAAATTTTATTTAGAATTATAATTTACTTTGATTTTGAATTATTTTGGTTTCTACAAATATCTTTTAATTAATATCTATCTTATTAATAATAGTTTATTATTTTATTTTTTGATTATTATAATAATATGTATTAATAAATTTTTTTAGTTTGAAATACAACAAATATAATTTTTAAGATTATTATAACTAAGTATTGTATTCATATTTTATAACTATAAAAAAATTAACATATTTTTAAAGGTTATAACATTTGTAAAACACGAAAATTCATTAAAATAATTTTTTTGTTATTTCTTTGATTAAATAAAACCTATAAACACCTAAATGTATAAACATGTAAACCATTAATCTCATTAACCCCAAAACCACTAAATGCATACACAATTAAATCAGTAAACTCCTAAACCCCATAATGCCTAAATACATAAACCATTAAACTGCTATATAATACATAATAATTAATAAATCTAATTTTTATTTTATTTATAATAATTTTAAATTTAATTTTAATTATTTATTAGTTTATTTTTATAGAAATATTTATTTCAAAATAAATTATGAGTGCGACAAATATAATTTAAATAATTTATTTTTAATCAAAAAAGATATATATGCTTATAAAAGAAGTAAATTTAAAAATTAAAAATTATTATTCCATAATATATTTTACTTTAATTTTGAATCAATTTGGGTTTCCAAAATATTTTTAAATTAATATCTATCTTATTATTAATTGTTTATTAAATTAATTTTTGATCATTATTATAATATCTATTCAATAAAATTGTTTATATTGAATTTATATGATATAAAATTTTAATATTATTATAACAAATATTGTATTCAGATATCAGAAAATTTTAAATTTTATTATATTTTCACAGGTTATAACCTCTGAAAATGAGAAAATATTACAATTTTTTTTTGTAATTTTATTCTTTAAATAAACCTATAAAATACTAAATACCTAAAAACATAAATCTCTAAATTCCTAAATGTCATAAACCATTAAACTGGTATACATTAATAATAAATCATAAATCTCATTTTAATTTTTATTCAGTATAATTTTAAATTTTTATTTTAATTATTTATCAGTTTATTTTTATAGAAATATTAATTACAAAATAAATTATTAGTGAGACAGATCTATTTTAAATAATTTATTTTTTATCAAAAAAAATATATATGCTTATAAAAAGAGGCAAAATATTAAAAAAAAAATTTATTATTTTGTAATATATTTTATTTTGATTTTGAATCATTTTAGTTTATGCAATTATATTTTAATTTATATCATTCTTATTAATAATAGTTTATTAATTTTTTATTTATCATTATTATAATATCTATTAATAAAATTATTTATATTGAGTTTACATTATATATAATTATTAAGAATATTATAACTAAATATTATATTAACATTTAAATAAAATTTAAAATTATTATATTTTCAAAGGTTATAACCTTCAAAAATTAAAAAAAAATCAAAAAATTTAATTTTTTTTTCATTCTTTAAATAAAAATTATAAATCATAAATCTCATTTTAATTTTCATTCAATATAATTTTAAATTTTTATTTTAATTATTTATCAATTTATTTTTATAGAAATATTAATTACAAAATAAATTATTTATGAGACAGATCTAATTTAATTTAAACCGGTATACTCTAAATAATAAATAATAAATCTCATTTTTTTTCATTATAATTTTAAATTATTATTTTAATTATTTATTTGTTAATTTTTATATAAATATTAATATCAAAATAAATTAAGAGTGACACAAATATAATTTTAATAAATTTTTTTTCATCAAAAAAATATAGATAAACTTTTTAAAATAAAGAAAATTTCAAAAGAAAAATTATTATATAGTAATATATTTTGCTTTGCTTCTAAATTATTTTAAGTTTTTAAAATATATTTCAATTGATATCTATCTTATTAATTATTGATTCTTAATTTATTTTTTGATCATTATTATAATATTTTTCAATAAAAATGTTTATATTTAATTTATATGATATATAAATATAAATATTATTATAACTAAATATAGTATTCACTTTTGAAAAAAATTTTAAAATTATTATATTTTCAAAGATTATAACATTTGAAAATATCAAAAAATAAAAAAATAAAATTTTTTTTCGTTATTTCATTGTTTAAATAAAACCTATACACCACTATATGTCTAAGCACTTAAATCACTAAACTACAAAATCCCGATATCCCTATATAGATAATCCTTTAAACCGATATACCCTAAATAATAATTAATAAATCTCATTTTTATTTGTTTTCATTAAAATTTTAAAAATTCATTTTGATTGTTAAGTTATATATATATATATATATATATATAATTATAAAATTAATTATGAGTTAAAAATATAATTTATAAAAATTATTTTTCATCAAAAAATAGATAAGCTTATAAAAAGAATAGAAATTTAAAAACAAATAACTATTATTAAGTAATATATTTTGTTTTGCTTTTGAATCATTTTAGGTTTTGATATTATATTTTAAGTAATATCAATCTTATTCATAATAGTATTTTAATTTATTTTTTGATAATTATTAGAATATCTATGAATAAAATTGTTTATATTGAATTTATTTGATATATAGTTATTATGATTATTATAAATAAATATTGTATTTACTTTTGAAAAAATTTAAAAATTATTATATTTTCAAAGGTTTAATCTTAAAAAATGAGAAAGAATACAAAAAATAATTTTTTTTATTTCTTTTTTATAATAAAACCTATAGACCACTAGATGTTTACTTACTTAAAACAGTAGCTCATAAAACCTGCTACCCCTAAATACATAAACCTTATAATAGCTGTATACTACTTAATAAATAATAAATCTCATTTTTATTTTATTTATTATAATTTTAAATATTCATTTTAATTATTTATATTTTAATTTTTAGAAAAATTAATTACAAAATAAATTTCGAGTGAGACAGATATTATTTAAATAATTTATTTTTAATCATAAGAAAATATAAGCTTATAAAAAGATGGAAAAATTTAAAAATTAAATATTATTATTTAGTAATATATTTTTATTTGATTTTGAATCATTTTGTGTAATTTAAATATATTTTAATTAATATTTATATTATTAATTATCTTTCAATCAATCAATCACAATCTATCTATCTATATTTCTATATATCTATTTGTATATCTATTTGTCTATCTATCTATCTATCTATCTATCTATATGCCTATCTACCCATATATATATATATATATATATATATATCTATCTATCTATCTATCTATCTATCTTTTATCTAAGTTTATATCTATGTATTTGTGTATTTTTCTGTCTATCTATCTATCTATATTTCTAGCAATTTATCTATTTATAAGTCTATCAAATTGATTATCAATCTGTCTATCAATCAATCTATCAATCCGCCTATCAATCTTTGTATCAATTTTTTCTATATCTATCTAGTTATGTGTATATCAATCAATCAATCTATATATCTTTCAATGTATTTGTCTTTCTATCTGCCTATATATTTGTCTATCTATCTATCTATATCTCTATATATCTATCTTTCTGTATATTTATCTTCATGTTTATCTATCTATCTATCTATATATCTCTTTATCTATCTATCTATCTATCTATCTTTCTATCTATCTATCTATCTATTTATTTATATATCAATTTAACTATCTATATGTCTGTCTATCTGACTATCTATCTTTCAATCTATTTATCTGTCTATCTATCTATCTGTTTATTTTTCTATCTATCTATTAATTTGTCTATCTAATTGTGTATCTATATATCAATCGATCTATCTATTTATATATCTATTTGTCAATCTATCTGTCTATTATATATTTCTATCTATTTGTATATTTATTAGTCTATCTATCTATCTATTTATTTTAATTTCTATCTGTATATATATCTCTATATCTATCTGTCAATCTATCTATCTATCAATTTGTCTATTTAATAATCAATATGTATACAAATCTATCGAAATATCATTCTATCTATCTTTATTTCCATTTATATATTTGACTATCTATCTGTCTATCTATATGTCTATCTACCTATCTTTCTATCTATCTATCTATCTATTTATCTTCTATCTAACTTTCAACCTATTGATTTGTGTATCTATCTGTCTATCTATCTATATATCTATATATCTTTCTACCGATCTATCTATCTATAATTCTATCAAATTGACATTCAATCTAGCTATCATCATGTTTATCAAACTAGCGATAAATTTATCTATCTATTTGTCTACCAATCTATCTTTCATTCTTTATATCAATCAAACTATCTATCTATCTATATATATTTCTTTCTTTCATTTTTTTCTATCTATCTATCTGTCTATCTATCTGTCTATCTATCTATCTATATGTTATCTTTAAATTTAAATGTTTATTTATCAATCTATCTATTTTTCTCTCTTTGTCTATCTTTCTATCAATCTATAAATATATCTATTTATCTACCTATCTATCTACATATAGCTTGATATATCAATCTATTTGTACATATATCTTTCTATATATAAATCTATTTTTCCATCTTTTTATCAATCAAAATATCTATCTTTCAATATGTGTATTAACATGTATATCAATCTGTTTTTAAATCTCTCTTTCAATATTTTTATCAATATTTCCATCTATCTGTCTATATATATGTCTAACTTTCTACCCTTCTATCTGTCTATCTAACTGTATATCTATATATATATATATATATATATATATATATATATATATATATATATATATATATATATATATATATCTATCTATCAATCAATCTATCTATTTATCTAACAATCGTTATATTTATATGTCTATCTATATATCTTTCAATTTTTCTATAAATCTATCAATCAATCTATCTATCCATCTGTCTATCTATCTTTATTTATTTCTTTCAATCAATCAATCAATCAATCTTTCAATCTATATTTATTTCTTTCTTTGTGTCTGTCTATCTATCTGCCTATTTCTTTGTTTGTCTGTATATCTATCTATTTGTCTATTTATTTGTTTGTCACTATATCTATCTATCACATTTTCAATCTATCTATATGTATGTCTATGATTCGATCTATCTATCTATATATCTATTAGTCTTTCTATCTATCTATTTGTTTAACTATTTTATTTATCTATCTATCTATATATATGTCTATATATTTATGTATATAGCTATGTATCAATCATTCTATGAATCATTCAATCTATTTGTCAATTTATCTATCTATCTAGTTATCAATCTATATGTCTATCTATCTATCTATCTGGCTGTCTCTCTATATCTATATTTTTGTATCTATCTATATAATTATCTAACTTTTTAGTAATAAATCTATCTATTAATCTACATATACATATATACGTATGTTTTTCCTTTTTATCTATCTATCAATTTGTTTAACTATATATATATATATATATATATATATATATATATATATCTATTTATCTACCGATCTAACTATCTGTCTATCTAATTGTGTATCTCTCAAGCTATATATCTATTTTTCAATCAATCAATCTATCTGTATATTTATATGTCTATCTATCGATATATTTGTCTATCTTTTTATCTATCTATATGAATATCTATGTGTCAATCTATCTATATATCTATATATTTGTCTACCTATATGCCTATTTATCAGTCTATCTAAATGTTTATCTATTAATCTATCTTTCTATTTATCTTTTTATCTATTTATCTATATATTTATCTATAAATCTTTCTATCTGTATATCTATTTGTCCATCTATCTATTTTTCTATTTTTCTATTTGTATATATATTTTTTATCTATCTATCTATCTATTAATCTGTCTGTCTATGTATTAGTTTATCTATCTAATTGTTTCTCCATATTTTTATATGTCTATAAATCTATCTATCTGTGTGTCTATAAATCTATCTATCTATATTTCTATGTATTTTTATTTTTATCTATCTATCTATCTATCTATCTAAATATCTATCTATATATGTACCTATCTATCTGTCAATCAATCTATCTATCTGTTTGTTTGTCTGTCTGTTATCTATCTATCTATCTATATATATGTCTATCTTTTCATCATATATCTGTATATCTATGTGTCTATCTATCTATCTATCTATCTATCTATCTGTCTGTCTATATATATGGCTATTAATCTATCTATCATTCTATTTATCAATACGGCTATTAATCTTTTATCACTCTATCTATCAATCTGTCTATCCATCTCTCTATCTATCAATCTATATATCTATCTTTTTATATTTCTTTCTATCAATCAATCAATCTATCTATCTGTCTTTTTATTAGTTTATCTATATAGCTATCTATTAGTCTTTTTATTTGTCTATCTATCTATTTTTCTATCTATTTATCTATCAATCAATCTAACTGTCTATTTGTTCATCTATTTGTCTATACATCTATCTATATATCTATCTACATATCTTTCTATCAATCAATGTGTTTATATATCTGTCTATCTATAAGTCTATCTATCTATCTATAAGTCTATCTATCTATCTATTTGTCAGTCTATTATTCTAATTATATATCAATTTGTCTATCTATCTATCTTTCTATATGACTATCTATCAGTTAATCTATCTATCTCTCTAACTAACTAACTATCTATCTTTTAATCTTTCTATCAATCTTTCTGTTTATATATGTATGTATTTATATTTTTATCTATCTATTAATTTATCTATATCTTTCTTTCTATCTCTATGTCTATCTATATGTCTTTCTATCTTTCTTTCTACATATCTATCTATCTATCTATCTATTTGTTTGTCTATCTAACTATGTATCTTATATCTATCATTCTTTCTATCATTATTTGTATCTATCTATCTATCTTTAAGTCTATATATATATATATATATATCATTGTATATTTCACACTATGAATCTCTAAATCTATCAATCTATCTACATATATATCTATTTATCTGTCTATTTATCTGTCTAACTATCTGCCTATATTTAAGTCTATCTATCTTTCTATTTGTCTATCTATCTATCTATCTAAATATCTATCTTTATATCTATAAATATATCAAACTGTCTATCGATCTATATATATATATATATATATATATATATCTAACTATTAATCTATCAATCTATTTGTCTATCTATCTATTAATCTATTTATCTATCTTTCTATATATCTATCTATGTATATATATATATATATATCTGTCTGTCTCACTATTTGTCTTTCTATCTGTCGATCTATCTATTTATCTATCTATCTGTCTTGTCTTTATATATATATATATATACATCTATCTATCTATTTATCTATCTATCCACCTATCTATCTATATGTCTATCAATCAATCTATCCATCTATCTTTCTAATAATATGTTGATATATATATATATATCTATCTATCAACTTGTTTATCTTTATATCAAACTGTCTTTCAATCTGTTTATCTATCTATCTATCATTCATTCTATCAATATGTCTATTTTTTTATATATCTATCTATCAATCAATTTATCTATCAATCAATCAATCAAACTACCTATTTATCTCTCTATCTAACTGGTATTCTATCTATCTATTTATTTATAAATCTATATGTCATTCTATCTATATATCTATCAATATATATATATCTACCGATCTATTTGTAAATCTATCTTTTAAAATATTTTTTTATCGCCCTATCTAATAATCTGACTATCTATCTAGCAATTAATTTATTTATCTATGTATCTATATATATATATATATATATATATCTATCTATCTATCTATCTATCTGTCTGTCTATCTCTCTAACTATCTGTCTATCAATATGTAAATCTATTTGTCTATCAATTTGTCTCTCAATTTTTCTGTAATTTTGTGTATGAATCTTTCTATCAATATATCAATCAATAAATCTATCAATCTATTTAAGAATCTATCTATCTATTTGTTTATCTATCTATCTATCTATTTATTTGTGTATCTATCTCTTTATCTATCTATCTATCTATCTATCTTTTTATCTATCAATCTGTCTATCTATATATCTTACTATCTCTCTATCTATGTATATATCTATCTGTCTAGCTAACTATATATCTATCTATCTATCGGTTTATATATCTATCTAATTTTTATTTATCATTCAATCTATCTCTCTATCTATCTATCTGTCTATCTATCAGTTTATCTATATGTCTATCAATCTGTATATCTTTCTATGTATTTACCATTTATCTTTCTCTTTATTTTTTTATTAATAATCAAATAATTTATATGGGTATTTTATTGTCTATCTATATGACTATCTATCTATCTATTTGTCTGTCTATTTATCTACCTTTCCATTTGTTTGTCTAGCAATCAATCTACTTGTCTATCAATCAGTCAATCTATCTATCTATCTTTATTTCTATCAATCTACATATCTATCAAATTATCTATCTATTTGTATATCAATCAATCTATCTATCTATATATCTATCTATCCATCTCTCTCTCTCTATCTATCTGTCTTTATTTCTGTCTATCTATCTCAATCTATATATCTAACTATCTATCATTCTATCTCTATGTTTATCTATCTATCTCTCTTTTTATCATTTTTTCAATCTGGCTATCTATCTATCTTTCAATATTTCTCTCAATCTGTATATGAATCTAATATCAATCAATCTATACATCTGTCTATCCATTTATCTATCTATTTGTCTATCTATCTATCTATCTATCTATATATCTATATGTATATATTTATGTTTATCTATCTGATTATATTTATATCTATCTGTTTGTCTATCTATTTATTTAGCTATCTGTCTATCTAAATATCTAAATATATGCCTTTATATCTATTTATCTATATGTCTTTCTATATGTCTATCTATCAGTCTATCTATCAATTAGACAATCTATATGTATATCTATCAATCTATCTGCCTATCTATATTCCTATCAATATATCTATTTATCTATCCATTTACTCGTCTATCATTTTATATATTTATTTTTATCTATATATCTATCTATCTATTTATCTATTTATTAATTTGTCTATATATCTTTCTATAATTCTAATGATCAATCTATATATTAATCAATCTCTCAATCTCTGTATCCATCTTTCGAACTTCTTTTTATCAATCAATCTATTAATCTATCTATCTATTTATCTATCTATCTTTCTTTCGATCTAAGTATTTGTCTGTCTATCTATCTATCGTCTATCTAACTATGCAAAGCTAGATTCTCATAGCGAGGAGCTTTGAGTTAGCGAAGCCCTGTAGTAGCGCCGAAGCCCTATGTGCTATAATGCTAAGCCAAGGATGCTCTGCCTTATCTTTATCTATCTATCTGTCTGTTTGCAGTCTTTCTATCAGTCTATCAGTCTATCTCTCACTCTATCTATCAATCCGTCTATATATGTGTCTATCTCTCAATCCATCTATCTATTTGTATATCTATCAATATGTTTATTTATCATTCTATCTATCTATCTATCTTTCTATATATCTCTCTATCTATTTATCTATATATCTTTTTATGTACTTTTCTATTTATATGTCTATCTATCTATATATCTATCTATATATCTATCTATATATTTGTATATCTATCTATTTATCTATTTGTTTGTTTGTTTATCAATTTGTCTATCTATTTGTCTATGTATATGTCTATCAATCAATCAATTTTCTATCTATCTATCTGTCAGTCTAATTGTCTATCTATAGTCTATCTAATAGTATATCTAACTAACTAACTAACTATATGTCTATCTATTTTTCTATATATCTATACATCTTTCTATGTGTCTATCTATGTATCAATCTATCTATGAATTTATCTGTCTATCTATCTATTTAACTTTTTATCTATCTGTCAATCTATCTGTCTATATTTCTATCTATTTATCTATTTGTTTATCTATCTTTCTATCTATTTTGCTAAAAATGTTTCGATCTATAAGTCCATCTATTTATCTATCGATTTTCAGAATATATACCTATGTATCTATTGGTTAGCTATCTGACTTTCTATCTATCTCTTTTTCTATCTATTTACTTATCTATTTGTATGTCTATCTATCTGTCTATCTATATATCTATCTATCTTTTTGTATATCTATGTGTTTATCTATCTATATATATTACTACAAAAAATCCCAAACAACTATGGATAATTCCCTAGACACTCGGGGTTTTCTTTTGCTAAAGGACATATAGCAACGGATTAACAATGGAAGCTTTCCCAATCTAAAGTGCTCGTCGCTATAAATTAGCAAGGAAAAGTTTTCCTATCTAAAAAAATTTAGCGACCAAAATATCCCTAGCTAAAATAATAATTTTCCTACCTAAATTAGCAAACTAAATGGGAGTTGGATATAACAATGTAAGCTTACCCAATCTAGTGTGCTCATCGCTAAAAATTAGCGAGGGAAATAGTCCATATTAAAAAAATTTTAGCAAAGAAAAAATCTCTAACTAAAATATTAATTAGCCTATCTAAATTAGTAAGGGAAAAATCACTAGCTAAATTAGGAATAGAAAATTCTCTAGCTATTTTCATTTCAAAACTTTTTTCAAAAATTTATTTTTTTTAAAAAAATTAATTAAATAATTTAATATTTTTATATTATATTGAATAAAAATAGAAACTATAAATAATAATTTATAATTAACAAAAAATAAAATTATATAATAAATTATTCTGATTCAATATTTTACATAATTCAAACAAAAACATAACAAAATTTTGTTGCATCTTATTCATCAATGTATCTATCAACAATGCATAAAGAATAATCTATCAGTGCATTGATATTGCTTTCTTTCCCTCTACTCCTCCGATCACCATCTTTCTACTACGACAAAGCTATCCAAGTCGTGATGCATCTTGTCTAGTGAAAAATCCTTTCACTTATACAATCTTCGTATGGGGAATAATATGGTACCATGACTATATGAAATTTAAACAGTCAATCAAATCAAAATAAATAAATAAAGTTATGTTTTCATAAATATATAATACTATAGTATATTTATACATATATACAATAGTGTATATGTACATATATAGTAGCATTTTCACTCGTTACATGTATTCCTAAAGTATATCTAAATATATACGACACTATTTATGTACATATATACTCAGTATATATGTATATATATACTAAGTACATATGTACTCCGTATATATTTACATATTAAACTACAAAATTATATGTTCTTATATACTTAGTATAAATGTACACATACTATAGTATTATATTTACATATAAACTGAGTATATATGTCCATATACTGCTTTATTATATGTACATATATACTGAGTACATATATACTGAGTACATATATACTAAGTATATATGTACATATAATACTACAAAATTATATGTGCCTATATATTGAGTATATATGTACATATACTATAGTATATTTGTAGATATACTATGTATATAAGTACATATATGCTATAGTATTATATGACATATATACTCAGTATATACGTACATATATACTTCAGTATATACATATATATATTTTGTAGTATATACGTGCATATATACTATAGTAGATCTACACACACACACACACACACACACACACACATATACTGCAATATAAATATATATTGTAGTATATAATACAAGAAAACCTGAAAGAAACAACGAAAAAATTACAAAAAAATGCAATGCACAAGAGGACGTAGATCTGCACGAAATAAGAGTGTCAAGAACAAACCTGCATTTGTATGGGACCCGAATTTTTTTGTCCATCTCACAGCTTCAAAAGCTAAGGTGTTGTTACTATCACCAAGAGGACAAATCAAAACTTTTACATACCTATTATAAACTAAAACTTTACCCAAAAGATTTGGATACACAAACATATTTACATATATATAAAAACAGTAATTATAAACATGAACAAACACAAATCTGAGTTGATAGTCATACAACTTCAACAAATATCTAAAAGATGTCCAACACTGTTGTTTAGAGAAAAAGAGAATGCAAAAAACAAAATGTTTCAGGAATAATGAAGATATTAGAACTCGACCTCCTTTTGATCCAACTGAAATCAGTAAAGATGGGACCCATGCATAGGATGGATCATGGCAAAGTCTAAAAGCTTTGAATCAGAATTTTTTCATGTATCTTACATCCAATTTCTTGAAAAGATTGATTATTAGGTTAATCGGCAAAAAAAAGAAAAAAACTAGAATAAAGATAAATGATACCTCAAATGATGAACCAGTTGTAAGCCCCCCAAGGTTTTCTTTGTCTGTAGTGCATTATTCAAGAAAGATACACACCCCACAAGTATATCATTAGCTACTCAAGTAACTATATGTATTTCATAATCTCAGATATTGATTCTCTAATCCTATGAAATACATTGCTTGTGGATGCATAGATATGGTAATGCTCCAGTAAAGCGATTGAAGGCAAAACAATAATCTACATTACATTACCACTATTAGTTTCTCATGTTCATATGTTTGCTTTTGTACAATTCCTCTTTCTATATTTGTGTGTGTGTGTGTGGAAATGTTCTAGATTTTTATATATGTTAGCCTATTGTGGGAGTTAACATGTTTTTATGAATTTAGACCAGTGGCAGGGGTTCATTGGTGGAAATTTCAAGTTTGATGCTAAAAAAGTGTTATTATTCCTCTGTTCCTTTTGTAAACATATTTGTGATTTGAGTGAAACATCTACGCAATCCTATATTGTATGTAATATGTAGCATAGATGTTGAATTTATTATCATGTGATAAGGTGTGGGCAACAAGTTGTAAATATTAGTTACACGAATATAATTTCATATCAAAATATTTTTTAATATTTTTTCTCATCATTTAAATCAAACTGATAACTTATTTTATTGTTATTAATATCATGTATTGTAGCAATCACAAATATTATTGGCTCATAAAATATTTCATTTTGGGCCTTTGTATTCCCCACCATATGTGCTTTGGTATATTAATTATAAAATATTTACAAAAAAAAATAACTCATTTTCATGCTTAGCAAAAAATGTTTAAAAATAAAATATGTCTATTTTAGTATACTATAAATGTTCCTTAGATTTATTGTCACTATATACACAAAGTTAAAATTTATATATATAGCATATATGTATGTATATAGCTTATATGTTTGTATGTATTTAGCATATTTGTATGTATGTATATATGTATGTAAGTATTTAGCATATATGTATATATGTGTGTGTGTGCGGGTGTGTATGTATATATATATATATATAGTATATTTACATATATATATATATAAATATGTGGGTGTATGTATATATATATATATATATATATATATATATATATATATATATATATATATATATATATGTATATATATGCATGTGTATACATGTCTATGTATGTATGTATGTGTATACATGTGTATGTATGTATGTATATATTTATGTATGTGTATATATATGTATGTATGTAAGTATATCTATGCATGTATGTATATATATGTGTATGTATGTGCATATATATGTGTGTGTGTGTTTGTATGCATATGATTGAATATTTTTCAAAAACATTATAGTTTTCAAACTGAAACACACACACACACACACGTAAACTATCCTCATAACTTTAGTGGGTTTTATATACTTTAACACCATTTGTGTTTTTTTTGACTATATTTACTAAAGAGGAAAATATATTTCCAATATAAATTATCATGAACTTGAATTTTTAATATTGTTTATAGATAGAAAATTATAAGAGAGAATTTTCATTTACAAATTTTAATTTTCAAAAATATGAGAAATTATGTTTTTTATGAATATTTTATAATAAGTTTATGAAAACATCTAGTATATGCAGTTATAAATAGTTATATATAATTAAATATAATTATATTTATAACTATGTATACATATATGTAAATCTATATATTTGTTTATAACTGTATATACATTTATGTATAACTACATATACCTACTAGTATGAATATATATATATATATATATTCATACTAGTAGGTATATGTAGTTATACATAAATGTATATACAGTTATAAACAAATATATAGATTTACATATATGTATACATAGTTATAAATATAATTATATTTAATTATATATAGTTTTATATAGTTATAAAAATATTTATATATAGTTATACACATATAGTGAACATAATATTCTATGTTGTTATACATGTAATTATAAAACTAGTTACATGTTATACATATAGTTACACATTTAGTTAAACTTATATTTATACATGTAGGTATATATATTTTTTCATTTAATTTTATATATTTATACATATAGTTATGTATAGGTATAGATATAGTAAAATACATTTTCATATATTAATATATAAAAATGTATATTAAATATATGTGGTAAAGAATATAAAAAAATTATTGATATTTAAATATATTTACAAATATATAGATTTACATATATGTATACATAGTTACAAATATAATTATATTTAATTATATAGAGTTTTATATTGTTATACAAATATTTATATTTAGTTATACACATATAGTTAAACATAATGTTGTATGTTGTTATACATGTAATTATAAATATAGTTACATGTGGTTATACATTTAGTTACACATTTTGTTAAACATTTAGTTAAACTTATATTTATACATGTTGGTATATATTTTTAACATTTAATTTTATATATTTATACATATAGTTATGTATAGGTATAGATATAGTAAAATACATTTTTATATATTAATATATAAAAATCTATATTAAATATATGTTGTAAATAATTTATAAAAATTATTGATATTTAAATATATTTAAATACATGTAGTTTATTTAAGTAGTTTTTGAAGGTAATATCAAAGCATTTGAGGCAATTCAATTTCATGCTACGTGTTTCAAGATATGCATCTCATAAATCAAATTGTTAAAAAAATGATATGGCATAATTTGATAATTAAAAAAATTATGATTGAGAAAAATTAAAATGTTAATAGTCTGCCACATAATTTTGATATATTCTACATGGAATATAATTTGATATATTTTAGATGTCTTTTCATGTTTTAAAAAATCTACATAGAAAAAATAAAAGTAATATTCTGAATGTATTTTTATTAAAATATAATATAATGATCATAAAAAAAGCAAGCATCATTAAATGTTAATTACCATTATCAAATATCATATTAATAGGATAGTATAGGAAAAAACTAATAATGATGTTAAACATCATTATAAAAAATTGTGAAAATTATTCAAAAATATCAAAACATGAAATACCATATTTACAAATAAATCTTAAAATATCATTAAATGCATAAAAAATCCATCAATAATATTTAATTTATTGGACCAAAGAGTGAACACTAAAGAAAAATATTGATGAGTATTCTCCAATTTTCAATCAGCATGCATTTAAAATCTTAGAACACACAAAAAACATTGATAATTTATCAATAACATTAGTGAAAACGAAACACAATAGAAATATTGATAAATATTTCCACTAAATTTATAGATTTTTATTAAAAAACATTGTGCCTCCCAATATAAATATCAAAAACATACAACATATCCAATACTTACATCAATGATATATATAACATCAAACAAATTTCAGTGTCATTAACCCTAATTGAATTATGAAAATTTTTAACTAATATTATTATAAAAATGTACTCTAAATATTATTAACTATAAATATAATCTAATATTTTCAAAAAAAATCATTGAACACATTTTAAAGTTTCTGAATAATTTGGAAAAACATAAGGCTTCATGGAAGAAAAATAATGTAATATCATATAAAGAAAAAGTTTACTAATACTTCTCTTCTACCTACCGAACATTGATGATTTAGCTCTTTCAAATTATGATTGACTATTAAGGACCAATTTTTTTAGAAGAATAATGATTAACAAAATTTGATAACAAAGATGCGCTTTTATAAATTTAAAACTTTAATATTCAAAATCATGATATAATCAATAATATCTTATGAAAATTAAAATTTGATTCATCTATTGTCCTAACAAATAATTGGATAAGTATGCATTTTTAAAATTATGAGCTCTAACATAATAAAAATTTTACCTACTCACATCAACTACTCTATTCCATGTTTATTGATCCTAGTTTATATAGTGATAATCATGAATACTAATTATCTCTGGTTCATAATATGAATGTCATTAAATCATGAACGATCTTAATTTGATCGCCAACAAAACCCCAAACAACACTAGTAATCTTGGAAAAGAGCTATTATGTATTTAAATGATTGAATTATATAAGGATACCTATCGTATACAAGTGCAAAAAAAGCTATTTTAATTATACATAAAGTCATGAAAAAGTCACAATCCTAAAATTACTCTAGCCTAAATGCCAGTTGAATGTTTGATCTACAAATCACTCTTATTACTAATTTGAATATTAATTAAAAGTGAATTCTAATTGAATGCATATTTTCTTTACTTGAATAATTCTCTTCATGTTGAACTATGTTTGTAAATAACTCCCAACATGTTAAGGTGCATGTGAATAACTAGGGCATATAATTGCCTAGTTAATAAATTTGTGATTTGCTTTCATGGTTACATATAAGATGTTTTAACTTTTCTAATTTGGATTTTCTAATTGATTATGTGACAATCTAATTCAATATATTTCTTATGCTCATGGTATTTTCAATCCTTCAACAAGTATCTCAACCAAGTGAGTTCATAGGTAAATGAAACTCGAACCACTAACCATTTATTGTTTTATTAATGGTGTAGAGTCAAAATCATATAATGATATGAAAATAGAAGAAAAAAGAAAAAAAATGGTGGAAAATTTTAAAAAAAATAAAACTCAAATATTCTGTAAAAACCAAACTATGTCTGTATGAACATGAACTGTGTTGTCCTCGTAAAACTTCCGATTGACTATTGCCGTAGCTTGTGGCAGCACAATTTTGAGATGTGATCATCCTCTTCTCCTCGCCTCCCCGAGTCAACTTGAACCTTCCCTCACTAAATATTGATAGTCACAAAATCATGAGCTCTCATGTCTCCTCCAACAAATACATTTAATCATTTTATTTATGTTTGTCAATAAAATTTATTTTAAATGTATATTAATTAAAGTATATTTATGTTTGTCAATAATAAATATATTGATATTTAATTTTTAATTGAACATATTGAATTTTTTGTGGTTATAATCACGAAGCTACTTCAACAAATTGAAACAAATTAATTTATTATATGATTAGTAATCAGCATCATTAATTTAAAAAAAAACATTAACTTAAAAATATTGTAACATTATTCTGAATTTTTATGCCATTATTCTGAATTTTTATGCCATTAATCAAAAATACGATAATGTTTAAAAATTTTTGTAATTATAACGCCCGACCCAAACCCAGATTATTGAAATTTGTTATTTTCTATTTACTCAAAAATACTAATTAAAGATTATTTTTAAAATAACGTTCATCAATTCTATTTTATTAAAATTTATTAATAAATTTTAAATTTCCATAATTTAATTTAAAAACATATATAGGCTTTTCTCATATAATATTTATATAAATATTAGAAAAAAATGTTTATTAGAAAAAATTAAATACAATGTTTGTTAGAATATTTGTTGTAAGTTACCCTTGTAGTCCTATTTTTCTTCTCCTCTCGTCGTCATTGAAAGATAGAACAAATTTTTAGTGCTTAATGCCTTAGCATTATTTTTTCACGGAAACTATAAAAACAAAAATTTGAAGCAAATATATAGAAAATAAAGATACAAAAATATAAAAGTAAACTAAAATTATAAAAAATAAATAATTTAAATAAAAAATATGAAATAGATTTTTATTTTACCATAAATGATATTATTTCATAAATAAATAAAATAATATAATATAATAATAAACTATTTCTTATATATATATATATCCATATATATATATATTATGGTTATAAGTTTTTAAGAATTCAATTTATTTTGTATTAATATAATATGGACTAATTATAAAGGCATAGATTTTGAATCTTTTAGTCATTATTAATTTGAATCTTTAAAGTATTCATTTAATAATCACACTTAGATATTTATTTTTTAAATAATCAAAATTTTTTTAATGTTATTAAAACATCTCTGTACTAATTTTAAAATTCGAATTTTCTTTTTAATTTTATAAAAAATTTGAATTTTTTTAATTTCAAATTTTTTTTATTATTCAAAATTTTTAAATATTTTAGTCATTATTTTTAAAAAGATTTCTATAATCATTAACATATTTTATAGATATAGAAATAATATTAATATTTACTTGTTTATTCGTTAATTCATATAATTTTATAAATTTTTTTATTTAATTAAATAATTATTTATTTTAGCTTTTAATCAGTAGAAATTTTTATTTATGATAATTTAATAATTAAAATATTTTCAAAATATTTATATATAAATAATACATTATATTATTTTTTTAATACAAATATTTAAATATCATAATTAAAAATTTCATAAAAATATTTTTTATAATATCTTAATTAATTTATAATCAAAAAAATAATAATTTGACTTATCTACTATAAATCTTTATTTGTATATATATATATTTGAAATTTTTTATTTATAATATCATATTTTTATAATTATATGAGGAGATTGTGTGTTTCAAGGATAGCTATTCTATAGAGAACGAAATACCTTTAATATAAAAAATTAAATAAAATATTAAAATAAATAATTTTAAAAAATATTAAATTATTATAAATTAGCAACGGAAATTATCACTAGCCCAAATAGCAGGGGAAAAATCCCTAACTAAATGCATATGTTTTGAGAAAGTAAAAATTTAAGGAATAATCGCTTCCAATTTTTTATAAAATTGTAAAAAAATAAATTCAGATAATTATTTAGGAACAGATTTTTTCTTGAACTAATTAGCTAGGTAATTTCATCACAAAATCCATTGTTATATCAAAGATGTAATTGGCTAGGAAAATTTCATCAATAAATATGTCACTATATTCCAGATCTAATTAACTAGAGAAATTACCTCGCTAAATCCATTGCTATATCCTAGTTGTAATTAGCTAGAAAAAATTGTTGCTAAATCTATCACTATATCAAATATGTAATTAGCTAGGAGAATTCCATCGCAAAATCCATCACTATATCAAGGATGTAATTAGCTAGAGAAATTTTGTCTCTAAATCCATAGCTATATTCTAGATGTAAATAGCTAGATATATTTCATTGCTAAATCCGTTGCTATATTTGATGCTTTTCATTGCATTAAAATTTACAAAAAAAAGCGAGGGATTATTTCTAGATCTAATTTGCTATGAAAATCATGTCGGTAAATCTATCGCTAAATTTACCAATAAAATATTGAGGGAATATTTTCAAAAGTAAAATTTCATCACTAATTCGTCACTAAATTTTATTTCAATACAAAATCAGAAATCCCTTACTATTCTCTAGCTAATACCTCGCAATTTAGCTAGAGAATGATCCCTATATAAATTTTTCTAGCTAAATTGACATTTTTTGTAGTATATCTATTTATCTATCTATCTAGCTATCTATCTATGTATCTAACTATCTATCTATCTATCTCTATATCTATCTATCTAACTTTCTATCTTTTTATCTATCAATCTTTTAATTTATCTGTCTATTTATCTATCAATCGATCTATCTATATTTAAATCTGTCTATCTATCATTGTATCTGTGTATCTGTCAATCTATCTGACTAGCTATCTGTATATATATGTGTGTGTCTGTCTATCTATCTGTATATATATGTGTATGTCTGTCTATCTATCTGTCTATCAATCTATCTTTGTATCTGTCTATACATATATGTGTGTGTGTGTGTGTATATCTATATGTTTATCTATCTATTTGTCTATCTATCTATATATCTATCTATTTTGTCTATCTATTAGACTATCATTTTGTCTACCTACGTGTCTATTTATTAGTCTATCTATCTATCAAACTACCTATATATTTGACTAATAATCTATAGAAATTTCTATCTATCTATCTATCTATCGATCTATTTGTCTATATATCAATCTATCAATAAGTCTATTTATCTATATATTAATCTGTCTATCAATCTATCACTCTAATAGTCTCTTAATCTAAATATAAATATGTCAATCAATCTATTTTTAAATTTGTTGATCAATATATCATTATATCTATCTATCTATGTTTCTCTCTATATATCTATCTATCTATCTATTAATCTATCAAACTTTCTTTCTATCAATATATCTATCTAACTCTCTATCTATCTATATAATATCTTTTTGTCTATTTTTCTATCTAATAAACTATTGATATATCTATCTAGCTGTGTTAATCTTTCGGTCTATAAACCTAACTATCAAAATGTTTATCAATCTATCAATCAATCTATCAATCAATCTATCAATCAATCTATCTATATATATGTCTATCTATCTTTGATTATTTCTTTCTATGTGTATTTTATATTTGCCTATCAATCTACCTATCTATCTTTCTAGCTATCTTTCAATCTATCAAACTATCTATCTATCTATTTTTCTATTAATCTATCTATCTATTTATTAATCTATCTATTTGTCTATCTATCTAACTGTCTATATACATATGTTTCTCTCTATCAATTTATCTATTTATCTATCTATATATTTATCTATCTATATATATATATATATATCTATCTGTCTATCTATCTGTCTATCTATCTATTTATGTATCTGTTGATATTTCTATCTATTATCTATCTATCTATCTATCAGACTATCTATATATCTATATAACTATCAATTTGTCTTTCTTTCTAATAGTCTATCTATCTTTATATTTATCTATCTATTTATCTATCTATCAGTCTATCTGTCTATCTTTATGCCTTTCTATCTAGTTGTCTAACTATTTGTCAATCTAATTATCTAACTAACTAACTAACTATCTATATATCTTTCTTTCAATATGTCTATCTATCTATCTATCTATCTTATTATCTATATATTTTTATTTCTATGTATTTATCTATCTATTTAGCATTCTTTATATTTGTCTATCTATATGACTATCTATATATCTATTTTTATATTTGTTTATTTGTTTATCTATCTTTTTATCTATTTGTCTAACTTTTTTTCTAATAATATGTTGATATATTTGTTTATCTATCTATTTATCTATCTATCTATCTGTCTATCAATCTGTCTATCAATTTGTCTATCTATCAATTTATGAATAGTTTTATCTTTCTATCTATCAATCTTTCTTTCGATCTATATATCAATTAGTCAATTAATCTATTTTTATATCTTTCAATCTATCAATCAATCTATCTATCTATCTATCTATTCGTATTTATTTCTTTCTGTCTATATGCATGTCTATCTATCTATCCATATATCTATATTTCTATTTATTTATTTGTCTATCTATGTGTATGTCTATTTTTCTATCTGTCTTTGTATTTTTATATCTATTACGCTATCTTTTGTCTATATATATATATATATATATATATATATATATATATATATATATATATATATATATATATGTATATGTATATGTATTTATCTATCTTTCTATTTATCTATCTTTATATCTGGCTATCTTTCAATATGACTATCTATCTTTCTAGTAACTTTTTATATTCTTGAATATCTATCTATATATAAAAGTCTATCTGTGTGTCTATATATTTGTCTATCTATTTGACTATCTATTTTTCTATCTATTTGTATATCTATCTATCTATCTATTATCTATTTATCTATCTATCTATCTGTCTATCTATCTATCTTTCTATTTGTCTGTTTATCTATCTTTCTATCTATATGTCTATCTATCTGTCTATTATCAATCTATATATCTAAACATCTATTTGTCTATCTATCTATATGCCTATATATCTATATGCCTATCTATCTTTCTATCAGAGTATTTACCATACTATCGAATTAACTTTATATATATATATCTATCTGTCTATTTATTTGACTTTCTTTCTATTAGTCTTTCTATATTTCTATTTTCCTATCTATCTAATTATTTGTCTATCTATCAATCTATCTATCTATTTATGTGGCTATCTATCTATCTATATATCTATCTATCTATCTATATTTCTATCTATCTATATTCCTATCTATCTATGTATCTATTTTCTATCTATCTGTCTATCTATCTATCTATATATCTATTTATTTAGTTGTATATCTATTTTTCTATCTATCTATCTATCTATCTATCTCACTATCTATCTATGTATCTGTTGATATATTTATGTATCTTTATGTCTATCTGTCTATCTATCAATATGTTTATCTATTTGCCAATCTATATTTTTAAATGATCTCTCTCTTAATCTAGATTGATTGATTGATTAAAATATATCAATCAATCTATCTATCCAACTATCTATTGATCTATCTATCAATCTTTCTATCATATTGTCTATAATTCTAACTATTTATGTATATATTTTCTATCTTTCTATCTATCTGTATATATATATATCTATCTATCTATCTATTTGTCGAACTATTTGTTTATATATCTCTCTCTCAATCTACAATCAATCTCTAAATCAATCGATCTATTAATATTTCTATCAATATATATATATCATTCTATCTATAAATCTAACTATCTTTCTATCTATCCATCTTTCTACTCGTCTCTCTATTTATATATCTATCTATCTATTTTTCTATCTATCTGTCTATCTATTTGTATATCTATCTATTTATTTATTATTTAACTATCTATCAATTTGACTATCTATATGTCTGTATATCTATTTATCTATCTATCTCTATTTCTTTCTTTTTGACTATCTATCTGTTTATCTATCTATTTATCTATATATCAATCTATCTTTTTGTCTATCTATCTATTTATCTATCTATCTTTCTATCTATATATCTATTTATCTATCTATCAATCTCTCTATCAATCTATCTATAAAACTATATATCATTCTTTCTATCAATCTATTTATCATTATATCTATTAATTTATTTATTATATCTATATATCAATATGTCTATCAATCTGTTTATAAGAAAATTCCTATCATTCTATCTTTTGAACTATAATTAATTCTATCTATCAATCTCTTAATCAATCTGTTAATCAATCTATCAATGAATCTGTCTACCTTTCTATCTTTGTATCTTTAATCAATCAATCAATCAAAATACGTATCAATTTGTCTATTAATCATTCTTTCAATCCTTATTTCAAATTTATGTATCAATTAGTATATCATTATATATATATATATATATATCTTTATATTTATCTAATAATATATCTATGTATATCTATTTGTATATCTATCTATATATTGATCGATCTATCTATTTATCTATCTATATGTTTGTCTATCTATATATCTATCAATTTGTATTTGTATTTGTTAATAAATATGTCTATCAATCTTTCTTTCAATTTGTCAATCAATCAATCTATCAATCTATCTGTCATTCTATATGTCTATCTATGTGTCTATCTATCTATATGTTTGTCTATATAATAGTTTATCTATGAGTCTATCTATCTATTTATCTATTTTTCTATCTATATGTCTATCTATCTATCTATCTATACATCTATCTATATGTTGATATTTCTATGTATCTCTCTATCTATATATTTTTCTATCTATCTATTTGTCTATCTATCTATCTATTTATCTGTATACTTATCTATATATCTATTAATATATCAACCTATCTTTCGAACTTTTGATATATATATATATATATGTGTGTGTGTGTGTGTCTATCTACTAGTTTAACTATTTGTGTATCTATCTATCTATCTTTTTATCTATTTATCTTTCTATCTATCTGCCTATCTTTTTTACTATATATATATATATATCGATCTATCTACTTGTCTATCTAACTATATGTCTATCATTTTATATATCAATATGTCTATATGTCTGTCTATCTATATGTCTATTAATTAATCTATCTATCTAACTATTTATTTGTCTAATTATCTATCTATCAATCTATGAATCAATTTATCAATTAATCTGTCTAACTATAAATCTATTTGCCTGCTAGTTTAATAATCTATCTATTTATTTGTCTATTAATTTGCCTATCTATTTGTCTATCTATCTATCTATCTATCTGTATATCTATGCATCTATCAATATGTATATTTATCTATCTATCTGTCTGTTTGTCTGTCTATCTATTTATATGTCTATCTAATTGTCTATCTATTTGTGTATCTATCTATATATCTATATATCTATATTTCTATCTATTCATTTGACTATCTATCTATTTGTATAGCTATCTATCTTTATATATATATATATATATATATATATATATATATATATATATATATATATATCTATCTATCTAACAATATGTCTATCTGTCTATCAATCTATCTAAATATCTAATTTATCTATTTATCTATCTATCTATGCATCTAAATATCTATCTATTTGTCTATCTTTGTATCTATCTATTTGTCTATTTCACCGTCTTTCAATCTGTCTATTTGTATCTATATCCATCTATCTATAATTCTATATATCTATCTTTCTATCAATCTATATATCTATCTGTCTATTTATCTCTGTTTTTATCTGTATATCTATCTGTCTATCTATCTATTTGTTTATCTATCTCATTATCTATATATATATATATATATATATATATATATATATTTGTTAATTTATCTATCTATTTATCTAACAATCTATCTATGTATCTATATATCTATTTGACTGTCTGTCTGTCTATCTATTTGTATTTCTATCTATCTTTCTATTTCTATATTGATTTATATAATAATCAATCGATCTATCTATCTATCTATCTATCTACCTATTTGTCTTTTATGTATCGATCAATATGTTTATCTATCTTTCTTTCTTTCTTACTTTTTATCAATTAGTTTATTAATTTATCTATCAATCTATCTATCTATTTATCAATCAATCAATCAATCAATTATCTATTTATCTATTTGTTTGTCTTTTTATCTATCAATATATTTGCCTATTTTTCTATCCATTTATCTATCTATGTTACTATCTATCTATTTTTGTATCTATCTATTTATCTATCTTTCTGCTTATCTATCTATCTATATATTTTTCTTTATTTCTTTTGTATCTATCTGTCTATTTATCAATCTATATATCTATTAATTTATATATCTATCTCTATATCTATCTATTTTTATATCATTCTATATATCTATCCATCCATCTATCATTCAATCTATCAATCTATTTATTAAACTATCTAATAATTTATAAATCAATCTATCTATCAAATTGTATATCAATCTATTTATTAATTAATCTATATATATGTCTATCTATCTATCTATCGGTCTATATATCTATCTATCTATCTATTTATCTATTTTTCTATCCATATATCTATCTATCTTTCAATCTTTCACTCTATCAAAATATGGATAAAATTGTATTTCAATCTCTTTATCTATCTGTCTATATGTTTATCTGGCTATCTAGTGATCTGTGTGTTTATTTTATTATGTATCTATATGTTTATCTATTTATTTGTCTATCTGTCTATTTGTATGTCTATCTGTATATCAATCAATCAATCAATTTATTTGTCTATCTTTCTGTCTATATAACTATCATTCTATTTAACTATCTATCTATCTATTTATCTAGCTATCTATTTATCTATCAGTCAAACTAACTTTTTATCTATTTTTGTATCTATTTGTCTATCAATAAGCTACCTTTATGTCCATTTCTTTGTTTATCTATCAAGATGCATATCTATTTGTCTATCTATCTATCTATCTAAATGTTTATATTTCTATCTACCTATCTATATGTCTATTTATCTATTAGTATAGCTTTCTCTCTATATATTTTTTTTAACATTATATCTATCTATCTTTCTTTCTATCTAAAAATCAATCTATATGTCTATTTATCTTTCTTGGTATATCTAACTATCTATTTATCTATATGTCTATCTATCTGTCTAACTTTCTATATATCTCTATGTCTATCTATCTATTAATCTACCTGTCTATCTATATTTAAATATCTTTGTCTATTTATCTATCTATATATGTGTTTATCTATCTGTCTACTATTTGTCTATCTATATGTATATCTATATTTTTATTTATTTTTCTATCTATATATATATATATTTATCTATCTATCTATCTATCTATCTTTCTATCTTGGTGTCTATTTATTTGACTATCTATCTGTATATCTATCTATCTATCTATCTATATTTCTATTTATATGTATATCTATATGTCTATCTATCTATCAATCTATATGTCTATCTATTTATCTTTCTTTTTATATATGTATCTGTCTATGTATGTGTATATCAATCTATTTATCTATGTATCTATCTATTTGTATATCTACATATCTATATATCTATATATCTATCTATTTCTTTATCTATCTTTCTATCAATTGGTATGTGTGTGTGTGTGTGTGTGTGTGTATATTTGTCAATCTATCTTACTATCAATCTATTAATTTATCTATGTATCTATTAGGTTACCTATCTTTCAATATATTTGACTATCTATCTGCCTATATATGCATCTATCTATATATCTATCTATCTTTCTTTCTTTCATTCTTTTTGTCTATCTGAGTAGTTATCTATCTCTCAATCTATATGTCTATATATATGTCTATCTTCCATTCTAATAATCTATATATATTTATGTATATCTATCTATCTATATATGTATTTATTTTTATATCTATCTATCTATTTATCTATCTGTTTATAAAAGTGTCTCTTTATATGTCTATCTCTCTATCTATTTATCTATATGTGTATCTTTATGTCTATATATCTGTCTAATAATTTGTAGATCTATCACTATATCTATCTTTCTATTTATCTGTATAACTATCTGTTTATCTATCTATCTACTTATCAACATATATATCATTCTATCGATCTGTCTATCTATCATTATCTCAATCAGTCTTTCAATCTACCTTCAATCAATCATAAATCAATCTGTCTATCTAAATATATATCTATTTGTCTATTAATCTAACTAACAATTTGTCTATTTATCTACCATTATTTTCTCTATCTATTCATTTTGTGTATCTATCTATTTGTCTGTCTATTTGACTATTTGTCTTTTTGTCTATCTATCTTTTTTTATATATCTGTCTATCAATCTGCCCATCAAAATGTCTATCTATCTATCTATTTATATATCTATCTATCTGTCTATCTGTCTATCTATGTATCTATTTATCTATCTATGTAACTATCTATCTATTTATCTATCTATCTAATATTCTATATTCCTATATATCTATTTATCTATTTATCTATCTATATATTTGTTTAAGTATATTTCTATCTATCTGTATATCACATTGCCTATTAATCTGTCTATCAGCATGTGTATGATTTTGTCAATCAATCTGTCTATTATTATGTCTTTCAATCTATTTATAAATCTATATAATTATTTGTCTATCTATCTATTTATTTTTCAATTTTCTAAGTGTCTATCTATGTATCTATCTATTTATATATCTATCTTTCTATCTATTTATCTGTCTATCTATCTATCAACCTAACTATATGCATATCTATCTTTCTATTCATTTAGTAATCTAATATTCTATCAATCTTTATAAATAAATAAATAAATAAATAAATAAATAAATAAATAAATAATAAATAAATAATAAATAAATAAATATATATATATATATATATATATATATATATATATATATATTTGTTTATTAATCTATCTTTCTATCTATCTATCTATCTATCTTTAAGTCTATCTATCGATCGATCTATATGTTTAATAATTTGTCTATCTAATGATCTATCTATCTATTTATCTGTCTATCAATCTATTTATCTATATATTTATCAATCTATAAATATATCTGTTTATTTATTTATCTATCTGTCTATCTATCTGTCTATCTATCTGTCTAACTTTCTATCTATCTATCTGTTAATCTATATTTTTAATAATCATTTGATCTAGCCTACATTCTTTCTATCTATCTATCTATTTATCAATCTATCTTTCTACCAGTTTATCAGTCTATCTATCAATCTACCCATCAAAATGTCTATATATCTATCTATTTATATATCTATCTATCTATCTATCTGTCTATCTGTCTATGTATCTATTTATCTATCTATGTAACTATCTATCTATCTAATATTCTATATTCCTATCTATCTATTTATCTATTTATCTATCTATATATTTGTTTAAGTATATTTCTATCTATCTGTATATCACATTGTCTATTAATCTGTCTATCAGCATGTGTATGATTTTGTCAATCAATCTGTCTATTATTATGTCTTTCAATCTATTTATAAATCTATATAATTATTTGTCTATCTATCTATTTATTTTTCTATTTTCAAAGTGTCTATCTATGTATCTATATATTTATCTATCTATCTTTCTATCTATTTATCTGTCTATCTATCTATCAATCTAACTATATGCATATCTATCTTTCTATTCATTTAGTAATCTAATATTCTATCAATCTTTATATATATATATATATATATATTTGTTTATTAATCTATCTTTCTATCTATCTATCTTTAAGTCTATCTATCGATCGATCTATATGTTTAATAATTTGTCTATCTAATGATCTATATATCTATTTATCTGTCTATCAATCTATTTATCTATATATTTATCAATCTATAAATATATCAGTTTATTTATTTATCTATCTGTCTATCTATCTGTCTATCTATCTGTATAACTTTCTATCTATCTATCTGTCAATCTATATTTTTAATAATCTGTTGATCTAGCCTTCATTCTTTCTGTCTATCTATCTATTTATCAATCTATCTTTCTACCAGTTTATCAGTCTATCTATCAATCTATTTATCAATTTGTCTATCTATCGGTCTATCTATCTGTCTATTTTTTATCTATAATTTTGTCAGTCTATATGGATATCTATCTGTCTATATATATTTCAATTTTTTTATCTATTTCTCTATCTATCTATCAATCTGTCAATCTAGCTCTCTTTCTTTAAGTTTATCTATCTATCTATCTATCTGTCTGTCTATCTGTTTGTCTATTTATTTGTCTATCTATCTATTTGTCTACCTTTCTTTCTTTCTATCTAAATGTGTGTCTTTATCTATTTATTTGTTTTTCTATCTGTCTATCTATCTATTTTTTATCTATCTTTCTTTCTAGTTATAAATATTTATATCTATCTAAATATCTATCGATCTATATGGCTATCTATCTATTTATCTATTTGTTTATCTATCTAACAAATCAATCAAACTATCTATCTATTTATCTGTCTATCTATCTATCTATCAATCTTTATTTATTTCAATCTCTCTATTATCTATGTATTAATCTCTCTAAAAATTTGTCTATAAATTTGTTAATCAATCTCTATATCAATATGTTTATCAATCCGTGTTTCATTCTTCCTATCTATCTATCTATATGTATATCTATCTATCTATCTATTTTTCTATCTATTTATCTATCTATCTATCTATATGTCTATCTATCTATCTATTTTTCTACCTATCTATCTATCTATCTATATGTCTATCTTTTTGCCTATCTATCTATCTATCTAATAATCTTTCAATATATCTTTTGAATAATCTGACTATCTATCTCTATATCTTTCTATCTTTCTATCTATCTATTAATATATCTATCTATCTATCTACTAATTTTTCTATCATACAATATATCAATTTTTTTTACATCTATCAATCTATCTTTCAATGTATCTATCAACTTATCGATAAATCTTTCTATTGATATATCTATTAATATGTGTATCTATCTATCTATCTATCCGTGTGTCTGTCTATCTATTTGACGATATCTCTGTCTATAAATAAATAAATAAATATATATTTCTATATATCTATATATATATTAATATTTGCTTTTCTATCTATCTATCTATATGCCTATTTGTCTATCTTTTAGTCTATCTATCTATCTATCTATCTCTCTATCTATTTATAAATCTATCTATGTGTCTATCTATATGTCTATCTATCTATCTATCTATCTACTATATCACTATCTATCTATCTATCAATCTTTCTGTCTATCTATGTGTCTATCTATCTATCCATCTATCTATTTATCTTTCTTTCTTCTATCTATATGTCTATATATATGTCTATCTATCTCTCTATCTATTTGTGTATCTATCTATTTACCTGTATATCTATCTGACTATCTATCTATCTTTTTATCTGTCTATTTATCAATTCATATTTCCATTTTTCTATTTATCTATCTTTTTATATGTCTATATTGTGATGTGTGGGTATATACATACATACATACATACATATATATATATATATATATATATATATATATATATATATATATATATATATTATATTTATATATCTATAAGTCTAACTATCTATCTATATATTTGTCTATCTACCTATCTATCTATCTATCTATCTATCTTACTATATATCTGTATATCTATATATCTATCTATCCATATATCTAAATATCTGTCATTTGATATGTCTATCAATATGTCTATCTATCTATTTATATATCTATCTAACTATATGTCTAATTATATATATATATATATTATATTATATTTATTTATTTATTTATTATATATATCTATATTTGTCTATCTATATGTCTATCTATTTATCAATCAATCAATCTATCTATATATATCTATCTATTAATGTGTGTTTATATATATATATAAATATATAATTATATAATTATATATATATATATATATATATATATATATATATATATATTTATTTATTTATATTTATTTATTTATTTATTTCTACCTATCTATCAATGTAACTATCTCTCGATATACTATCTATCTATTTATCTATCTATCTTTCTTTCTTACTATCTATCTGTATATCTATATATCTATCTATCTAAATATATAACTATCTACCTAATGATCTATCTATCAATATGTCTATCTTTCTGTATATATATCTATCTAACTATATGTCTATATATCTATATATCTATTTGTCTATCCATCTGTCTATCTATTTGTTAATCTATCTATATATTTTCTTATCGATATGTCTATCTATATGTCAATTTATTAGTCTATCTATTTATGTATCCACTATTAAAATTCACCAAATTACCTATCAATTATTGTCATCGGTAATTCAGTGTTTTTTGTTCGATAACCCAAATACTGACCATTTACCGACCAAAATATTTTGTCACAATTTTGTTTGTCGATAATTTTTTTATCCACAAAAAATCAGTCGTCAGTAAATTATCGACCATTTAGTGACCCTCTACCGACAAATAATTACCGACTATATTCCGACAATTTTCCAACCAAAATAATTAGATCAGTATATGGTCTCCAAATAGTCGATGTTTAACGACCATTTATCAATCATTTACCAAAAAATAATTACCGATTAAATTCCAACCATTTCGACCAAAAGGACTTTCTAATTAATTGGTCTCCTAATGGTTAGTAATTATTGAAAAAATTGCATCCAAAAACTAACCAAATTTTTTTAAAATTATTGGTCGGTAATTGATCTCCAAAAGTATTTCCGACCATTTGGTGACCTTTTATTGATGATAATAAAAAATTTTGATCTGTTTGGTCACAATTCGGTCGGTGAATCTATTTTTTTTAGTTTTGCAGCAGTTTCTGTAGAAACTAGAACATAAAACACAAAAAATCAAATCCTAAAAAACATCTAGTTTAATGCAGTTGCTGCAGAAACATATACAAATAACACAACAAAAAAATGTAATTAACTCCAGTAAACAACTATATATACTGCATATATATATTAAATACATCAAGAGATTAAAAAAATGAAATCTATAATCAACGTTTAAAGCATTGAAAAAAAATGTTTGTAATAAACTTAATCATCCAACCAAGTTTCATAATCATTATTCTGCGACATTTCTAGTCCACACGGTGAGATGTTGGGTACTGGGCTAGTGTTTTCTGCTACTGCTAGTCCTGATGTAGTTGATGCAAGTGTTGCTATAGGTGATGGAGTAGATGTTGTAGCTGGTGCATTATGCCGAATAATCCAAGGTAGATCATCAGGGTTGAGCTGTAGTCTTTTTTCCTGAAACTTCTTTGTAAGCCAGTCAAAATGCATACGCAACTCATCCCTATCATCCTCATGGTCGATCATGCGTCGCTCGGTACCGGCCAACTGATTCTGTATCTCATTTCACATCCCATCCTAAAATTCCTCCATCTTTGAGAACAAATTCGAAACTGATCCTAAAAATTCAGCTTCATAGTTTGGTCGTCTATGTGAGTCAAATGACGATGTCGACGAACTGATGCCATAGACGGGCATTTTCTCATTGCCATCAACAACCGCATATAAAATCTAATTCATATCAACTGGTGGAGCTCAAGAATGAGAACTACTTATTGGACCATCACATGAACCTTAAGCAGATTGAGAATATGCTTGAGTCATGGAATCTAACATTACCTCATATCTCGCCTAATAAAAATGCACGAAAAGTATTTCAATTTATATTCAAACGAAAAAAAGTTATATTTTTTAATGAACTTACATTAGTTGCACTAGATCTCTTATCAATGTAAGTCTGATCATCATGAGCCTTCGTGTGCATGTATCTGAATAAGCAAGGATCACTGGGCTTCTTACCCTCCTTGCATGTCTATAATTACAGACAAAACAAACGTTAATTCTATGGGAAAAAAAATTATGAGAAATAAAATTTAGGCATAATTGAACACATTTCACAAAGTAATAAATATAAAAAGTATAAAATATAAATAATACCATTACTCATTCATGCTCATGCATAGAGCGAGATCCACAAGTGTGTCTAGACATACCTCTACCCACCCTAACTCGCTCTAAGCGATGATTGCCGGTTTATTTATAACACCTCTTCCTATAATCTATATCTTTCCATTTGCTCCGCCACTCCTTGAAAACATGGCCCGGTACACTCGAATCTTTTTCTTTCTTCCTCGACCATTTATCTTTGATATCGTACACAATATCTTTATACCGACTGACAGCATGTTTTTAGAACACACTTTTGACCGCTTCCTTTGGTTGTGTCCACCTGTAAACTTTCGGCAATTATAAATAAACAATTTTTAATCAATGAACAAAAGAATAAATAAAAGATGTAAAGATTTTTAGGTTGTAATATTTACCTTAAATTCTCTCCAAATCATTAATTGGTCTCTATCTGTAAGTGACTTCCAATAATGTCCATTAGGTTTAAAGGACTTCCTAAAAATTGTTTTTAGAACCCTAGAAATAGAACCAGACAGCTCTAACTTTGTATTGTAACCAAAAATTTATTAGCAAGTAAGAAATAAAATAATAAATTGATAAATCATTTGTTAAGTTTTATATCTTACCGATTATCAATTATCGCATCAAACTGAGCAATAGGGAGACTTTTATCTATATGGTGCTCTGGGGAAGACTCTACAACATCTTCATCTTATACCTCCCATGTCTCTTGATCATTCATCAAAATCTCAGGACCATTATGTCAATCAGTCACCCGATGCTGCTGCTATGGTACATTCACAACCTTCTCTACTGTGATGTCTCATCTACCCATGACCCTCTAAGTGACATTAGTCTACTCTTGTTGTCAATTAGGAGAGTTTTGGTATCTTATGAATATGTAAATACAAAATATTATTTATATAGTGTTGATATTGTAGGAAGAAAAGACATATCAGATAGCATCAATATTATTGCCTGAGTCACTATTTGTTTATAAATGAAATTTTGCACAATGATTGGTAAATGTTATATATGTACCGCAAAACTCCATAATTCTCTCAGTCACAATTCATCATGCATATTGGTAAATGCTATATAAATGATGGTGATATATATAATTTTTGCTAAATTATTTAGTTGCCAACCTTCGTATCATTTAAGTTTAAATTGATGTATATGAAAGAAAATTAAAGAAGTAAATGATGAGATGAAAGAAATGAAGAATGCAATGCAATAGTAGATGACCTATATGGAGTCACAGTTAGCAGCCTTGACGAGAAAGATAGCACACCAAAATCAAGCAGAGTACCCACGTAGAAGAGTCATGCACAAATTAACAAGCTAATGATGAAGATGATGATTTAGTTTTAAATGATTATATACATATGTTAAGTTTTTGTTTTTAACCAAATATCTTTTGTATCATAATTATTTATGAATTTTTTCTTGTTTTTATTAATTATAAAAAATGGTTCATAGTATATGTTTTAATTTAATTTAATATAAAATATTAAAAATATGTAATTAAATTTTATGTTCAAAATAAAATTGTGAAAATAGATTTGGAATGAAAATAGCTAAGGATTTTCCTTTACTAATTTTGCAAGGGATGATTCTATACCTATTTAGTTGAAAATTATTAATTATTATTCTTAAATAAGATTAAAATTAGCAAAGCAAAAAATATAATTAGCTAGGAAAATTCCATCATTATAAAATTTGCTAAAATTTTTTTTTTATTTTTAATATTTTACGATGAGCACATTAGCTAGGGATAATTCCCATCGTAAATTCATCATTATTCTATTTTAGCGACGGAAATGCCTAAAAAGCTAGAAAAATTTCCCTTGTAATTTATGATTTTTCTTGTAGTATGTAACTATTTGTTTATCTATTAGTCTATCTATTAGTCTATCTATATATCTTTTTAACAATATATATATATATATATATATATATATATATTTCTAATAATCTTAATATATATTTTCCTATCTATCTATATATAAGTGTATCTATCTATCTATCTATTTATATATCTATCTATTTATCTATCTATGTATCTATTTATCTATATATTTATATATATCTCTATCTATTTTTCTATCTATCTATTTATAAATCTATCTATCTTTATTTTTTTTATTTTTCTATATATCTATCTATCTATTTATTTATCTATTTATTTAGCTATCTAAGTATTTGTCTAATGATCAGTCTATCAATTTGTTTATATATCTATCTAACTATATGTCTATTTATTTGTCTATTTATCCATCTAACTACTTATCTATTGATATGTCTATCTATCTGACTATCTATCTCTCTAGTTTTATATCTATATATCTATCTATTTATTTGCCTATCAATTTGTCTACCAAATTATATATCTATCAGTTTGTCTATCTATATGTCTATCTATCTATCTATATATTGATTTGTTTATTTATCAGTATATCTATATGTTTATCTATCCATCTATCTATCAGTGTATATATCTGTCAATTTTTCAGCCTATTTATCAATCTATCTATCTTTATATCAGTCCATTTACCTATCCGACGATTTATCTGTTTATCTATTGATTTTTCGACCATCTATCGATTTTTCTATCTATACAAAAATCTATCCATATATATATCCATCTATCTATCCATCTATCTATGTATATTTCTATTTGTATTTCTATTTATGTATTTATTTGTATGTCTATTTGTCTGTATATTTATTTATCTTTCTATCTTTCTATCAGTCTATCTATTTGTATATATATATATATATATATATATATATATCTATATTTTATGTCTATCTATCTATCTGTCTATTTATATGTCTGTATGTCTGCCTATTTATCTATACCTATATGACAATTAATCTATTTGTCTATCATTCTGTATATCTATCATTTTAGCTATCTATCTATCTATTTACTTGCCTATCTATTTGTCTATCTATATGTCTATCTATATGTCTATCTATCTTTCTGTCAATTTTCCAATTTACCAGTCTATATATATGTCTATCTATCTATTTGTCTAAGTGTCTATCTATTTTTCTATCTATCTCTCTGTCTAATTTCTATCTATCTATGTAAAAGTTTATGTATCTATCTCTCTATGCATATATTTATCTATCTTCCTATCAATCTGCTTATCTATCTAACTATTTGTCAATCTGTCTATCAATCTGTATATCAATCTGTCTATCAATCTGTCTATTAATCTATCTATCAATCAATCTATCTATCAATCTATCTATAAGTCTATCTATCAATCTACCTATATGTCTATGTCTATTTCTATACTCTCTCTATCTATTAATCTATCTATCAATCAATCAATCTGTCTATCTATCTATCTAAATGTTTGTATATCTATCTTTCTATCTATTTGACTATTTGTATGTCTATCTATCTATTTGTTTATCTATCTATCTATCTATTTGTCTGTCTGACTTTCTATCTGTCTATATATATATTTATCTATCTATCTATATGTCTATTTATATGTCTAACTATCTTTCTATTTATCTAACAACCTATATGTCTGTCTATCTATTTGTCTATATATATATATATGTATATGGATATCTATCTATCTATCTATATGTCTTTTTATCCATATTTTTATTTGTTTGTCTATATCTCTTTCTATTTGGTTGTCACTCGATTTATTTATCATTTATCTATCTTTATATATATTTGTCTAACTATCTATCTATATTTATATCTATTTATCTAATATTTACATGTCTATCTATCTATTTATCTTTATTTCTATCTATCTGTCTATGTATCTATTTATCTATTAATCTATCTATATTTGTGTATATTTAACTATTTATCAATCAATAAATCTATCTATTTATCTCTCTATCTATCTAAAAATCTATCTATTTATCAGTCAATCTATCAATTTATCTATCTATATGTATAAATATAAATATTTATCTATACATCTATCTATCTATTTGTCTATGTATCTATATGTATATCAATCTCTCTATCTCTCTACCTATCTTCTTTTTTATCAATCAATATATCTATCTATTAATGAATCTATCAAACAATTTATAAATCTGTATATTAATTTATCTATAAATTTGTTTTTAAAACCTATCTATCAATCTATCTATATGTCTATCAATCTATATATCAATCTATATATCAATCTATATATAATTCAATATATAAATCTGTCTATAAATTAATATATCAATCTAACTAACTAACTATCTATCTATATATCTATTTATTTGTCTATATATCTGCCTAAATGTCTATATGACTATCTATCTAACTATCTTACTATCTGTATATCTTTCTATCTATCTATTCATCTATCTATCCATCTATCTATCCATTTACCTATTTGTCTATCTATCTGTCTATCTATCCATCTATCTATCTAATTATCTGTTTAGTTATCTGTCTATCGATTTATCTATCTCCATGACTATCTTTCTAACTATCTATCTATCAATATATTTATTTGTTTATCTACCTATCTATTTATCTATCTAACTATTTGTCCATCTATCTAGCTATCTATCAGTATATTTATATATCTATCTATGGATCTATTTATATATTCATCTAACTATCTGTTATAAATCTATCTAAAAATATTTCTATATAATTTATTATGTATCTATCAAAATATCTATCTATGTGTCTGTCTATCTATCTATCTATTTGTCTATATATCTATCAATTAATTTGTCTATCATTATATCAATAAATCTAATTATCAATCTAATTATAAATCAGACTATCAATTTGACTATCTATTTGTTTATTTGACTATCTAACTATCTATCTATCTGACAATTTATCTATTCATCTATCCATCAATATATTTATTTAATTATCTATCTATTTATCTATATATCCATCTAACCATCTTCCTATCTATCTATTTATCTTTGTATCTATCTATCAATGAGTATGTCTATTGATCTGTCTATTTATGTGTCTATCTATCTATTTATCTATATACCTATCTATCTATTAGTCTATGTATTTGTCTATTTATCTACCTGTCTATTAATCTATCTATCTATTTATAAATCTAACTATCTATCAATGTAACTATATTTAAATCTGTATAATTATTTTTCTATATATCAGTCTAACAATCTTTCAATCAATCATTAAATCAATCAATCAATCAATCTGTCTGTCTTTCTATATATCTATCTATCTATTAATATATTTATTTATCTACCTATCCATCTGTCAATCTATCAATCTATTTATCTATCCATTAATTTATCTATCTATATGTATATCAATCTATATATGTCTATATATCTTACATCTATCTATCTATCTATCTTTTTATCTTTCTTTCTGTCTATCGACATGTCTATAAATCTATCTATCAATCTATATATCTATTTGTATATCTATCTATCTAATAATCTATCTATCTATTTGTTTATCTATCTATCTATTTATCTATCTATTTGTTTATCTATCTATCTATCTATATTTCAATCTGTCGATCAATCTTTCGATCAATCAATCAATCTATCTTTCTATCTATCCATCTATAATATGTGTATATATCTATTTTCCTTTCTATCTATCTACCTATCTATCTATCTATTAATCTATCTGTCTATCTATATATCTATCTATTTTCTATCTATCTATCTATATGTAAATCTATCATTCTATATATCTATCAATCTATCTATCTCTTTGTGTGTCTATCCCTCTTTCTATTTATATATCTATTTATCTATCTATATGTTTATCTATATGTATGTCTATCTATTTGTTTATCTATATGTCTATATATCTATCATTTATTTATCTATTTATCTATTTATCTATCTATCTATCTATGTCTTTGTCTATCTATCTATCTATCAATCCATTTCCCTATCTATATATGTGTCTATCTATATGTCTGTATATATATCTATCTATTTGAATGTCTATTTAACTATCTTTCTATGAATTTATCTATATTTTTGTCTATCTGTCAATCTATCTATTTATTTTTATATTTATCTATATGTCTATCTATCTATCTGTCTATCTATCTATCTTTCTTTTTGACTAACTATCTATCTATCTATATATCTTTTTATCTATATGTCTATCTTGCTAACTATATATGTATCGATCTATTTATTTATCTAACTATCTATCTATTTATCTATCTATCTATCTGTCTATCTATCTATCTATCTATTTAAAAATCTATCTATCTAAATATCTATATATCTATCTGTCTATCTATCTTTCTATTAATCTAGCTATCAATCTATCTAATAGTTTGTATATCTATCAATCAATCTATGTACATATATATCAATATGTATATGTATTTGTCTATCAATATGTCATTTAATCTGTCTATTAAACTATCTATCAATCTATCTATTAAAATGCCTACCAATCTATCTATTAATATTTATATTAATTTGTCTATCAATATGTATATCTATATGACTATTTAAATATATATCTATCTAAATATATGAATGTATATCTATCTATATATCTATCTATATATCTATCTATCCATCCATCTATCTATCAGACTTTCTATATATTTTGATATCTATTTGTCTAAATATCTATTTATTGATTTCTGTATCTATGTGTATATATATATATTTATCAATTTCTCTATCTATGTGTCAATCATTCTATCTATCTATCTATATTTCTAATTATTTTGTTTCTTTCTAACAATCTATATGTATATTTATTTATCTATCAATTTGTGTATCTATCCCTGTATCTATTTATTTATCTATATATCTATATATTTATCTATTTGTCTGACTATTTATCTATCAATCTGTCTATAAATATGTCTATTTATTTAAATAGCTACTTGTCTAAATATCTTTCTAACTAATTATCTATCTATATATTTAATTATCTTTCTCACTATCTATATGTCTATCTATCTATTTATCTATCTATTTGTCTAATTATTTGCCTATCTATACAACTATCTTTCTATATATCTATCTATCTCTTTATTAGTCTATCTAGCTATTTATCTATCTATCTTTCTATCTATCTATTTATCTATCTATCTAACTGTCTGTATATCGATCTGTCTATAGATCTATCTAAAAATATTTCTATATATGTGTCTATATATCTGTCTAACTATCTTTCTATCTATTTTTCTAAATATATGTCTATCAATCTCTGTATAAATATTTTTATATATTTTTTTATATATCAGTCTAACTCTATTTTTATCTATCTATCTATCTCTATATCTATTTGAATATCTATCTTATTATCTATCTATCTGTCTATCTATCTATCTATCTATCTATTTGTCTATCTATATATCTATCTATTATCTATCAATTAATATGTCTATCAATTTGTCTATCAATCTAATTATCAATCTTTCTATCAAATTCTCTATTAATCTGACTATCTATCTATATGTCTATTTGTTTATCTATCTACTTTTCATTCTTTCTATCTGACTATCTATCTATTTTTCTATCTATCTGTCTATATGTCTGTTTGTCTTTAAATATATCTATCAATCTATCTTACTATCTCATCTATCTATATATTCATTTATTTTTCTACATATCTTTCAATCTATATGTATACCTATGTTTCTAGCTATCTATCTATCGATCTATCTATTTATGTGTCTATCTATCTATATGTATAAGTATTTGTTAATATGTCAATCAATCTATCTTTCTATCTATATATTTGTATATCAATCAATCAATCTATCTATCTATCTAAAGATCTATTTATTTATCTATATATTTATTAATTGGTCTAAATATTTGTCTATTGACCTATTTATAAATATGTCAATTAATTTATCTATAAATCTATCAAACATTTCTTCTAACTATCTTTAAATACATCTATCTATCTGTTAGCCTGCCTGTCTAGATATCTACCTATTTATTTGTCTATCTAACTAGCTATCTATATATCTATCTATCTAATTTTTTGTCTATCTTTCTATCTATCTAACTATCTATCTGTCTGTCTATCTATCTATATGTCTATCTATCTATCTATCTTTCTCTCTTTCTATATGTATATCTATCTATTATTTATCTATCTATATATCCATCTGTTTATCTATAAATCTATCAATCATTTTATCTATTTGTGTATCAATTTTCTATCTATCTGTATATCTATCTGTCTATCTATCTATCTATGTATTTATCTATCTGACAATCTATCTGACTTTTACGTGTCTATCTATCTGTCTATCTATCTATCTATTGGTCTATTTATCTGTATATCTATCTATTTATCTCACTGTCTATCAATATTTTTATTTATTTATCTATCTATCTATCTATTTATCTATATGTCTATCTATCTATTTATATATTTATCTATAATTCTATCTATCTATCTATATATCTATTTGTCTATCTATCTATAAATATTTCTGTCAATCTATCTGTCTATCTATCTATTTATATAATTATCTATATATCTATATATCTATCTATATATCTATTCGTCTATCTATCTATAAATATTTCTGTCAATATATCTTTCTATCTATTTGTATATCTATCTTTCTATCATTTTGTTTATCTATTTGTCTATCAATATGTCTACCTATTAGTCTATATATCTATCTAATTATATACCATTCTATATGTCTATCTACCTATATATTTTGTTTCTATCTATCTAACTATCTAAGTATATATATGGCTATATTTCTATTTATTTATGTATCTATCTATCTATCTTTCTGTTGTCTATATATATATATATATGTATATATATATATATATCTTTATATCTATCTATCTAGCTAACTATCAATCAATCAATCTATTTGTCTAAATATCTATATATTTATAAATATTTCTATTTGTTTGACTATCTTTTTGTTTAACAATGTTTCAAACTATCTAGCTATATATCTATTTATTAATCTATCTAACTCTATATCTATCTGTCTATCTATCTATCTGTCTATCTATCTATCTAGCTTTCTGCTTTTATAATTATTTTCCTATCTATATAGCAATCTATCTGTATATCTATCTGTCTATCTATTTTTTAATATATATGTCTATCTATTTATCTTTCTTTCTATCTATCTATCTATTTATCTATCGGTATTAATATCTATCTATCATTCTATTTATCGATATGTTTATAAATATGTCTATAGATTTCTCTATATATCTATCTAACTATCTTTCTATCATCAGTCTAACAATCTGTCTATCGATCTCTCTATAAATATGTCTATATATTTGTCTATATATCTTTCTGACTATCTTTCGATCTTTTTATCTTTATATCTATCTTTATATCTATCTAATTGTTTATCTATTTATCTATTTATTTATTTTTTATTTGTCTATCTATCTATCTTTATATCTATCTATTTATCTGTCTATCTATCAAAGTGTCTATAATTCTATCTATCAATCTAATTATCAATCTATCTATCAATCAATCTATTAATCTCAATATTCATCTGTTTATATATTTGTCTATCTATGTACCTATCTTTTTATCTATCTGACAGTTTATCTATCTATATATCTATCTATAAATCTATCAATCAATCAATCTATCTATCTATCTATATTTTTATCAATCTTTCTATCTATATACATATATTTCTATCTATATGACTATCTATCTGTCGATCTATCTGTTTATCTATCTGTGTACCTATGTGTCTATCTATCTATCTAATTATCTTTTTATCTATCTATATAACTATTTATCAATCAATCTATATATATATTTATGTATCTATATCTATATAAATATATTTCTATATATATTTCTATCTATTTGTTTATCTATTTATTTATCAGTCTGTATATTTATCTATCTATTTATCAATCTATCTAACTATCTGATTTGTCTATAAATCTATCTATTTATTTGTCTATCTATCTATTTAATAATCTTTCTAACAAACTATATATCTATCTATCTATCTATATGTTTGTTTGTTTGTCTATCTATCAATCAATCTATCTATTTGTCTGTCTGTCTATCTATCTATCTATATGTCAATCTTTTTGTCTCTGTTTCAATCTCTCAATCTATCTATTGATCTATCTACCTGTCTATCTATCTATCTATCTATCTTTATATCTACTTATTTTTCTATCTATCTATCTATCTATGTATCTGTTAACTATATATTAATATATCTATTTACCTTTCTATCTATTTATCTATTAATCAATATGTATATCTAACTTTTTATCTATCAATCAATCTTTCTATATTTCTTTCTTTCTTTATTTCTATCGATCTATCGATCTATCTACTTTTTGCCTATCTAACTATTTATCTATATATGTCTATCTATCTGTCTTACTATTAGTGTATATATATATATATATCTATCTATCCATCTTTCTGTCAATCTTTCTAACTAACTCTCTGTATATCTATTTGACTATCTATCTATTTATCTATTAGTCTATCTATGTGTCTATCTGCCTCTTTATCTATCTATTTATCTAACTATCTATCATTCTTTCTATTTGTCTATTTGCATGTATATCTATCTATTTATATGTCATACTATTAGTCTATATTTTTTTATATTTATCTATAAATCTTTATATCAATCTATCTATCAATCTTACTATATGTCTATCAATATATCTATCAATCTAATAATCTGTCTTTCTTTCTATTTATCTATATACATTTCTATAATTATATATATCTATCTTTCTATCTATTTAGCTTTAATTTTATATATCAAACTTTCTATCAATCTATATATAAATCTATCTATTAATATTTATATTAATTTGTCTATCAATCATTCTAGCTATATGTCTATTTAAATAACTTTCTATCAATCAATCTATCTATATGTCTGTCTGTCTATCTCTCTATCTGACTATCCATCTATATATCTTTTTATCTATCTATGTTTCAATCAATCAATCAATCAATCAATCAATCTATTTATTTATCGTTATGTCTAACTATCTCTCTAAATAACTATCTTTCTATCTATATATATGGCTATCTATTTGTCTATCAATCTATTAATCTATCTATCTATCGATTGATCTGTCTATCTATTTGTATATTAATTTATCTATCTATCTATATGTATGTCTATCTATCTATCTGTCTATGTATCTATATATCTACCTCTTTTTCTATCTATCTGTCTATCTATATGTTAGCTATATATTAATATATCTATTTACCTTTATATCTATTTATCTATCAATCTATATGTATATCTAACTTTTTATCTATCAATCAATATTTCTATATTCTTTCTTTATTTATTTCTATCTATCTATCTATCTACTTTTTGCCTATCTATCTATCTATCTACTTTTTTCCTATCTATCTATCTATATATATGCCTATCTATCTGTCTTACTATTAGTCTATCTATATATATATATATATATATATATATATCTATCTATCTTTATGTGTGTGTATGTGTGTGTGTGTGTATCTATCTATCTATTTGTCTAACTATTTGTCTATCTATCTATCTATCTATCTTTCTTTCTTTATGCCTATTTATCTATCTATATGTCTATCTATCTTTGTATCTATCTATAAATTTATCTATCTGTCTGCCAATCTATTTATCTATATATATGACACTCTATATGTTTATCTATCTATATATTTTTAATCTATATGTCTATCTATCCATTTATCTAAATATCTATCTTTTTATATATCCATATATCTATCTTGTTGTCTATCTATCTTTCTATCTATCAATCTAATAATCTATCTATCTATTTTTCTTTCAATAAGTCTATCAATATGTCTATAAATCTGTCTATGAATCTATCAATTTGTCTATCAATCAATGTATCTATTTTTCTATCTATGTGTCTATCTGTATGTCTATGTATCTATCTATCTATCAATCTATCTATTTGCCTATCTATATGTCCATGTATCTATCTGTATGTCTGTCTGTCTGTTGATCTATCAGTCTATTTCTTTATCTATCTATGTATCAATGTGTGTGTGTGTATATCTTTCTATCTATCTGCATATCTCTCTGTATGTCTATCTATTTGTGTATCTATAAATTTATTTATCTTTTTAACTATCTCTTTATCTATCTGTATGATTATCTGTCTATCTATTTTCTATTTGCCTATCTTTTCTCTATCTTTTAATATATATATCTATCTAAATATTTATCTATATATCTGTCTATTTATCTATATATCTATCTATTTGTGTATCTTTTTATCTATCTATCTATTTATCTATCTGATTATCTATATATCAATTTATCTAACTAATGTCTAATAATTTATCTATCTATAAGTCTATTTATTTGTATATCTATCTATTTATCTATATATATGTCTATCAATTTGTCGATCTATTTGTCTTTAAATTTGTATATCAATCTATCAATCAATTTGTCTATCAATATACCTATCAATCTATATATTAATCTGTCTGTCAATCTTTCTATCAATCAAAGTATCTATCTATGCATATGTATATCTATTTATCTATCTATATGTCTATCTATCTAGCTATATATCTATTAATCTACCTATTTATATGTCTATCAGTCTGTATGTCTATCTTTTCTTCTATATGTCTATCTATTTATTTATCTATCTATTCATCTTTTTTTATATCTAGTTCTTAATCAAATTATCAAACTATATATCTATCAATCAATCAATCATTCAATCTATATGTCTATCTATTAGAATAATAACCTGACTAATTATCTATCTGTCTATCTATCTATCTATCTATCTATCTATCTGTCTGTCTAATAATATGTCTATTTGTGTGTCAATTTGTCTATTTATCTATCTCTCTATCAATTTGTCTACACACACACACACACACACACACACACACACACACACACACACACACACACACACCTATTTGTCTATCTATTTGTCTATCTACCTCTCTCTCTGTCTATCAATATATCTATCTATTTATAACTATCTGTCTCTCTCAATCTAAGTATATAACTATCTGTATATCTATTTGTTTATGAATTTCTATATCTTTCAATCTATCTTTTTATCGATCTATCTGTCTATATATCTTTCTATATTTTTATCTATCTATCTATCTATATCTCTATCTCCATATCTTTCTATCTATCTATTTCTCTAATAATCATTATATGTATCATTCTATCTATCTGTCTAACTATCTATCTATATTTATATCTATATGTCTATCTTTCTATCTCTCTATCTTTTTATCTATATATTTGTCTATCTAACTATCTATCTATATGTCTATCAATCTATCTATCTACTTGTCTATCAATATCTCTATCAATCTGTTAATAAATTTGTCTATCAATAAGCATATCATTATGTCTCTCAATCGATATATTAATCAAATTAGCAATGTTTGTATCTATTTATTTTTCTATCTATCTAACTATCTATAAATCTAGCTTTCTTTCCTATCTATGTATCTATCTATATGTTTATCTATATGTCTATCTATCTGATTATCTATTAGTCTATCTATCTTGCAATTTACATGTATATCAGTCAATCTATGTATCTATTTATCTATTTATCTATTTGCATTCGCATGTCTATCAATCTTTTCTATTTGCATGTCTATCTATCTATATGTATGTCTATCTTTCTATCTATTTATCTATCGATGTGTAGGATTATTTGTTTATCTATCTCTCTATCAAACAAATTATCAAATTGTCTATATATCTCTGTAACAATCAATCAATCAATCAATCAATCAATCTGTCTGTCTAATAATCAACCTATTTTTCTATATATATATATATATATATCTATCCATCTATCTATCTATTAAAGCATCTATCTATTTGTCTGTATATTTGTTAATCAATATGCCAGTTATTTATTTGTTTATCTATCTATCTATTTATATATTTATCTATCTGTCTATTTGTCTATCTATATATCTATTTATCTGTTCGTTATTTGTTTATCTATCTATCTATCCAATTGTCTATCTATTTATCTATCTATCTATCATTCTATCTATTATTGTGTATATCTATCTATCTATCAATCTATCTAGCTGTCTATCTATCTATCATATATATGTCTTTCTTTATGCCTATCAATCTAACTATCTATCTATATATTTGTCTATCTTTATATCTATGTATATATCTATTTAATACTCTATCTATCAATCTATCAATCTATATATCTATTTGATCTGTCTATCTATCTATCTAGCTATCATTCACTACAAGAAAAATCCCATATAGCTAGGGACAATTCCCTAGCTATATGGAAGATTTTTGTTGCTAAATGGTAAATAGCGACGAAATATCATGGATTGTGTCCCTTTCTAGAGTGCTTCTTGCTGAATTTTAGCTAGGGAATTTTCCCTAACTAAAAAATTAGCGATGAAAAATTTTCTCACTAAAAAAGAAAAATTCCGTTGCTAAAATTACAAGATAAACAAAATATTCCGTCGCTAAACAAAAATATCATTGGCTGAATCCCTAGCTAAAGTTCCTAGCATTAGCGACGGAATATCCGTCGCTAATTTTAATATTTTCCTAGCTAAATTAGCTAGGGAAATTTTCTTCTCTAAATTAGCGAGGGATTTTTCCCTCTCTAATTTAGCTTGAGAATTTTCCCTAGCTAATTTAATTTTAAAAACATTTACATAATTTAAAAAATTTAAAAATTTTTTAATTAAATAATTTATTATTTTTAAATCATATTGAATAAAAAATGAAACAATAAATAATTTATAATAAACAAAAAATAAATTCATTTAATATCTTATTCAAATTCAATATTTTACATAATTGAAACAAAAAAATAACAAACTTTTAATTTTATTCATCAATGTATCTACCGACAATGCATAAAGTATAATATATTCATTCATTGATGTTGCTTTCTCTCCCTCTGCTCCTCTAATCATCAATTTTCTACTATGATAAAGCTGTCCGAATCACATCACGTAATGTCTAGTAAAAAAATTTCATCACTTATAGAAGCTTTGTATGAGAAACAATGCAGCATCATATCTGTAAGAAAATTAAACCAGTCAGTCAAAAAAAAGTTATGTTTTGATACATATATAATCTTGTAGTATATATGTAAATATATACACGCAATTCACTCGTACATATATTACTAAAATATATGTACATATAAACAGCAATATTAAGTGTACATATAAACTGAGTATGAATATACTTAGTATATACGTACATAAAATACTGTAGTATTAAATGTACGTATATACTGACTTTATTTGTAGGTATATATCTCAATAGGCGCTCTTGCTATTGCTCCCGCTGCCGCTCCTGCCACTACTGCCAATACAACTACTGTTGTCACAGTTACCACCGTCACCACTACTGCCTAAGCTGCAGCCACTGGCTGCTGTGGCGGCTGCCGCCACTGCCCCCACTGATGGAGCTGCCAATGCATGCCTTTGCCACCGCTGCTACCACCACTGCTGCTACCACCACCGCCGCTACTGCCACTGCTTCCTATGCTGTAGCTGGTTCCTGTGCAGCAGCGGCTACTACCGCTGCTGTCGCTGCTTCCGGTGCAGTCGCTGCCTCTGCATTCTATGTCGCCGCTTCCTCCGCTGGTTCCGCGGTCTTTGCTGCCTCCACTACCACTACTGCCACTCCTGCCACGGCTACCTCCATGGCAGCTACCGCCCCTGCCGACAACGCTGCAGGTACTGCTGCTGCCACTGCCGCTGTAACCACTTCTTGTGCCACTACCGCCTCTACCATCACTATCACGACTGCTGCCGTGGCTATCGCCTTAGTCACAGATATATAAAAATATAATTAAATAGTTTAAAAATATCTATAGTAGGCTAAAACTTTACCCAAAAATTTCGGATAAACACAAACATATTCACAGATATATAAAAATAGTTATTATAGACATGAACAAACAAAAATTAAAGTTGAATGTAAAATAGTTTAAAAAAAATTAATTAAATAATTTAATATTTTAAAAATAAATTTACTAAAAACAGAAACAATAAAAAAAAATTTAAAATTAAAAAAAATCATTCAATAACTTATTCTAATACAATATTTTAAATAACAAAAACAAAAAGATAATAAAAATTATATTACATCTTATTAATCAATATTTCTACCAAATGTGCATAAAGTATAATCTATTAATGCATTGATGTTGCTTTCTCTTCCACTGCTCCTCTGATCACCAACTTTTCGCTGTGAAAATGCTGTCCGAGTCACGGTGCTTCATGTTTGTTGAAATATGTGTTTACTTATACAAGCTTCGTATCGAAAACAATGTGGTACCATATCAGTAAGAAATTTAAACCACAAAATCAAATCAAATTAAATAAAAAATTACTATATTTTGATAAATATATATTGCTGCAGTAAATATGTACATATATACTAGCATTTCACTTGTACAGTTATCACTGTAGTATATGTACATATAAACTACAGTATTATGCGTACATATATACTGAGTACATATATATACTTAGCATATATGTGCATAAAATACTATAGTATTATATGTACGTATATACTGACTATATACGTATGTATATACCGCATATATTGTCGTTGTTGCTGCTCTCGCCACCACTGCTACTCCCACTACCACTGCTGCTCTCGCTATCGCTACCTCTACCGATGCTCTTGCCGTTGGCACTGCTCCCACTGCCGATGCTCCTGCCACTGGTGCTGCTCATGCTCCCGCTGGTGTTGCTGCTGCCGGTGCTGCCATAGCTACCGGTGCTGCCGCTGCCGCCCCTACCACCACCATTGCTACCACCACAGCCTCTAATGCAGCTGCTGCCCTTGATGCCGCTACTGCCTCTTTTGTCATTGCTACCGCTTGTGCCGTAGCTATCACAGTTGCCGCTGATGTCGCCTCAGCCGCTACTGCTACTGCTGCCGCTGCTGCAGCCATTGCCTCTTTAGTTTCCGCCACATCCATCACTGCCATATCTGCCACTACTGATTATGGGCTTTTACATACCTATATAGGCTAAAACTCTACCAAAAAAATTAAGAGACACAAAAACATATTCACATATATATATAAACAAATATTATAGACATGAACAAACACAAATTAAAGTTTATTCTCTTACAGCTTCACCAAAAATCCAAAAGATGTCCAGCAATTATGTTTAGAGATAAAGAGTGTGCAAAAATATAATGTTTTTAGAAAAATAATGATAAGATAAGCTAGCCCTCTTTTTTATAAAGCTAAAATCGGTAAATATGGGACCCATGCATTGGAAGGACCATGGAAATGTTAGAATGCTTTGAATTAGGATTTTTTCTTTTCTCTCAATAATGTGACCTAAAAAGATTCATAATTTGGTTAATCAAAAAAGCAAAGAACAATACCAGAATAAAAAAAAATTGATACTTGCACCAAAATATCATAATTATTTACTACACATAGACAAAAATAAATAACAGTTCATAAATAATTCTCATACTCAATCGTCCTCATAATTTGTAGGGAATGCTAGCCTTTCCTGCGAGGATTCACATCTGGATCTTGGAATGCTATCTGATGCGCCAATGCCGCTAATTGTGACTCCATATAGGACATATGCTGTTGCATTGTTTTTTTAATTTCTTTAATTTCTTGCATTTCTTCCATCAAATTAGTTATCTGCTTATCCTTCTTTTTTAGTTCGGTCTCAATATCTACAATATCTTCATTTGTTTCCTATGCTTGTTTTCGACCGCCTCATCCACCATTGCTGAGATAGATGAATTAGAAGCACGACTGCTACAACAAAATACAACTCCATTAGAGCCGATTCTGTACACTCGCTGCTTCTTTCGACCTCTTATTGTCTTCAAACAAATTGGATCATAATCAATTGGTTGAGGATTCATAGAACCCTCAACTTGTTGATAAGCAGCTGTCACTGGTTCCTCCATTAGGTCCTGAGATAAAATGGAGATAAAAACTATTCTAGATTTACAAAAAATAAAATAAAAATTTTGCATTCAAAATAATTTTATAATGTACTATAGTTTTATAATGTCTAATTAATATAATAATTTCTTACTGCAATCATCTAAGACTTGTTGTCAACATACTGATCATCCACTTTCTTCACATGCATCTTCCTAAAAATCTCATAGAAATTTGGATCTCGACCCAATTCTCCAGCCTAGAATATGTTTTTATTAATTCATAAAAAAACAAATGATAAAAAAATTTAACAAAATTTTTAAAACCATGCAGAGATTATATATATTGGACTATTAGGGCAAACACAAAATATAGATATGTTTAGAATTTTAAATTTGTACCAAATCTCGAGCGTGCTCAATGCTCGACTTTGAACCTCCTGTGTGTCAACAGATTTCTGTACCTACTCCAGCAAGCTCACTTTGTCGATTTTTGCTGGCAATATCTGATTTTTTCTTCACATCTAGCTCTTCCCAATAATTAAGCCACATGGGACAGTCTTCCTTGGATATAAAATCAGGCCTTTCTTTAATTTTCATTAATTTATGAACAAAATCAAAATATCTTTGAGCTGTTTTGATCTCTCATAATGACTTTATCTTTCCATCAAATTTGGGTGGCCATGTGCACTGATTCTATAAATAAAATGACAAAAAAAATTATATTAACAACAAAAACATAATTATTTATTGCTTGAATAATAACCAACATAAAAGTTAAGTAATTAGATAGTTATTTTTCAATTCTTTTGTTTTGTTATTTTTACCTGGAAGTCATTAAAATGACTCCTTTGTCTATTGAGAAACTTTCTTCCAGGAGAAAGCTTTGGCATCAGCCATTTTCTTGAAAGCCTTTGTAATTATAGTCGAACACTTGTGAGATGGAATAAAATTGTACAAATAAATAAATAACATAGAAACAAACAAATCATAACAATATAAAAAAACCACTAACGGTAACATCAAATTTTTCTTTGAAATTATTTTTACATTTTTCTTTTAACTCTTATCCACGATTTCAATTTCTAACTTTGAACTAACTTCAGAAGAAGACACAACATTTGATGATGTCGTTGGTATTATAAGTGGGGGAACAATCAGTGTAAACTGTGGTGTAGAAGATTGAGATGGATCAAAAGTGTGAGCAGGAAGCACAATCGGTGGTGGGCTTACATATGATAAAAGTGTTAGTAGAGGTCTCAATGATTGTGATGGTGATAGAAATGGAGATGGTGATTGTGATGTTGAAGTCAGGATATGGTGGCTATGAGCTGGTACTGATGCAGGAATATTATGTAACATACCAATTGAATTTGGTTCATTTCTGTGTCCACGTCCAGCATCACCACAACCATGCCCTTTAGGTGCCATCTGCTGTACAAAATAAAACAAAGAATATAAAATAGAAAAAATAATGAACAAACATGCATTTTCGAATAAAACACACTGATAGATTTCAATAAAATATAAAACATCTTTGATAGTTTTAATTTATGATAAAATTATAACAATTTAATTATCGGCATCACTGTCATCCTTCTATGGATATTTTGATATTTCATCTGATTCTGAAAGAAGTTCAAACTCATCTTCATCTAGAAATTGATCATCTTTCAATTTCTATTGTGCCACCATTTGAGTCACATAAATTTTTTAGATCTTCATCTACATTCAAAGGCTCAATATTATTTATGTCATCTTTTTGGAATGCCAGTATAATTTCCACATTTGCACTTCTTTGTTGCGATGGTGATACTTCAAATTTTGATCGTGCTTTGATCTTGCAAATAGCCCACCAATCTCTCTTTTCACGCGATAAACATGGATATGAACAATAATATACTTGAGTGGCTTGAACTGCCATAATAAATGGCTCATTGCGATTATATCTGTGTTTATGGGTAACATCCACTAGCTTATAATCCGAATGAATCTTTGTGCCCACATTTGGTGTAGTATCAAAGCACTCTCACTTAAATAATACAATCCTGTTGTTTTCGAGTCTAAGATACTCCAAATCAATAACTTCTTTGAGTTGACCATAATACAATCTCATCTGCACTATATTCTATGCCTTTAATGCATACACCACTATTCATTATTATTTTAGAAGAATTGTGCCCTATTGTGTAAAATTTATATCCATTAACAAAATACCCAGGATATGGTGCCACATATCAAAACAGACCTTTACTTAGATTTTGAATAGAAAAAATTGAATCTCCATTTGAAAGATCAATTACCTGTGACATTGATTAAAAAAAATTGATATGAACAAATACAAGATAAAAATAAATTAAATAATTCAAAATTTAAAACTTAATAATTCTCACATAATTTTTGAACAATTTGCAAATTTATTTTATAGCATTTAATCGACATCATTGCTGAAAATTGATGGTTGCCTATATTTTAACTGCTCAACATAAAAACTACACAAATATAAAAAGATAAAAAAATATATATCAATTTTTAATAATTCCTATTAAAGATTAAATTAAACTATGATTTAACCTGCAACCATTTTGTGTATACATACTCAGTGTATAGTGCAACCTCCTCACAATTAAGTAAAACATAGCTCCTGGTTGCTTTGTACTCTTAATCTATCATACATCTTTTCATTACTCTTCCAAATGCTCTTCTAGGGTACTTGAAGATAGATAGTTTGTCCATAGAATAATCTTCTACCATCACATGACCTTCATAATTCCATGACACATTTCAATTCTTTGTATTGACATGATCATCAAAATAATAAGAACAAAATGTTGATGCTTCTTCTACTAAATATGCATTGCAAATTGAATCTTCAACTTTTGTCTTGTTTCTAACATTCAATTTCAACTTACGAAGATACCTACAACCACAATTTTAGGTTTCAATTTGATTAAATTATAATATTACTTAAATCACGAAATAATAAAATACAGCAAATTATATGTATTTACCTCTCAAAAGGATACATCCACCTAAATTGCACTGACCCTACAATCCTTGCTTCATATGCCAAATAGACCAACAAATACTCCATGGAGTCAAAAAAAACTCGGTGGGAATATCCGTTCTAGCTTACAAATAATAAGTGGAATGTCATTCTCCAGCCTCACAATATCATCTATTTTGATTGTGGTTGCTGTTAGCTATTTGAAAAACAAACTTAGTTCTGTAAGGAACTTCCAAACACTTTGTGGAAGTAATTCACGGAATGAAATTGGTATTAATCTCTACATAAATACATGACTATCATAACTTTGCATTTCACATAACTTAAGATTCTTCATATCCACGCATCTACCCATATTTGACACATATCCATCAGAGAATTTCAAATATTTAACTCATTCACACAATATATGTATTGCCTTCTTATCAAGTGTGTAGCAAGCTTTAGGGAATTTTCATATTTTCTCATTCAGTTTCAATTCAGGCTGCCGACAGTAATATTTCAGCTCTTGTCTTGATTTTAAAGTGTCTTTTGTTTTTCCATCTACATTAAGGGCAGTGTTGAAAACATTGTCAAAAACATCTTTTTCAATATTCATTACATCTAAGTTAAGAAGAATTAAATTGGACTTCCAATAGGCAAGTCCAAAAATATACTTCGTTTCATCCTACCAAATAATTTTCCTATTTGTCCATTACTTCCAGTAGCATCCTTTTCAGTTACCTTCTTCAAACCCAAACTATTAATTTTTGTAATAATATCATCTCCTGAACGAATAGCTGGTGCAACTATCATCACAGTTTTATTTCTTCGAAATGCAGTTCTATTTCTTTGAAATGGATGATTCATAGGTAGAAACTTACGATGTTTATCGAACTATGACTATTTACCAATAAATTTGAGGGTAAATGCATTAGAATTTTTCATGCAATACATGCATGTGAATTGTCCTGTAGTACTCTAGCCAGACAACATTGAATATGCAGAAATGTCATTTACCATCCACATAAGGGCTGCCCACATAATGAAATTTTGCTTCTTTGAGATATCATATGTATTCATGCCAACATCCCATAAATGATTTAACTCTGCAATAAGAGACTGTAACAAAATATTCAGCATGTCTTTCTGATTTTTTGGCCCTTGAACCAATATTGACAAAAACATATATTGCTTCTTCATACACAACCATGGAGGCAAGTTATAAGGCATCACTATTGGCCATGTTGAATATTGTTGTCTAGATTGCCTAAATGGCTGAAATCCATCAGTGTAGAGACCCAATCTCACATTTTGACTTTCTGCCACAAAATCTTGATGTATATAATTAAAATGCTTCCAAGCAGGTGAATCTGATGGATGACACATTTCCCCTTCTTCAACCTCATGCTCGGAATACCACCACATATCAATTGTTTTAGCATTTGATGCATATAGTCTATGTAATCGAGGAATTAATGGAAAATAATACATCTTCTTAAAGACAATGTTTAATTTTTTTGGCGTTTCTAAAGCACGAGGTGCCTTCCTAAATCGAGGATGGCCACAAAACTTATAGCTAATTAAATCACTCTCATCACCCCATTATAACATACATCCATTTAAACAACAATCAATTTTTTCCACTGGTAGACCCATTCCTCGTAGTAACTTCTTAGTGTTGTAAAAGTTGGTAATGATCAAATTATTATCCGGAACAATCTCATTCATCAGTTCTATCACCTGATCAAATAATTTCTCAGACATATGATTTTCTGACTTAATGCTCATTTGTCGACCCACAAGTGATAATTGCGAATGTGTTTTACAACCAAGCCACAACTATTTATCTACAGCTTTAAGCATTTAATAAAATTTCTAAGCTTCAGGATTAGGTTGTTCATCCATGTAATTCATATTTAAGTCAGTGCCAGTAGCTTCCATGATCATTCTATGGTATATGTTTGATGATTCTTCACCAAAAGAAAATGATTCAATACCCTCATTTTGGTCAATATTCAGAGCCTTTGTACTTTCCTCATGATAAATCCAAACAAAATAATTTGGCACAAAGCCATATTTTACCAAATGATATCTTATAGTGTTTGCATCACGAAAAGGGATATTCTGACACTTTCAATGATTACATGGATACTTAATTTTTTCTCCATCCTTCAATCTCAATTGACTACATGCAAAATTGATGAAAGTTACAAGCCTAGTCAAAAAATCTTTATTCAAAATGCATTAATAACCCTTTTGTATATCCACTGACGATCTAAGCTAATTTGCCCTATTTTATTTACATAAAATAATGCACAATCATATATAATATTTTGTAATATATATATATGTTGTTATATTTATATATAGGTATGTTTATGTAAACTATTTTTATAGTTATAAATATAATAAAATACACTTATATATTTATGTGTTATACACACACTGCGCAACACAAAACACCCATTTTGTGTTATATACGATTAAGTTTATATAAGCAATCCAATTATAATTAAATTAACAGGTTATGTATATAAAAAAAGTATAATTAAATTGACAAAATATGTATTATAAATATATAATTAAATTAAGTTTATATTAGCATACCTACTGCCCAACACAACAAAAATGCATTAGGTATGTATCACAATAAGTATTATTAAATTAATGTATACGATTAAAGAAGAGGAAATTCAGAAAAAAAATTAACAGAATCAATATGCATTAAGATAATCGAAGAAGTATTAGTGTAGAAAATGTACCTCAAATCAATAACAGATTATCGCTTAATTCAAATATGTTTATGTTGAGTCGGTATCGAGAGAAGAATGGAGGACTATGGAGTAATTGTGTCGCTTATTCTTTGAAAATGTCGGGAGAAAGATGGAGGACTTAGTCTCAGCAAAATAAACATTAAATAACTAATTATATATATTTCCAAAATATTTATATTTTTAATTATAAAAACATTAAATTGATAATATAATATAAATAAATATAAATATAAATATAAATATAAATATAAATATATATATATATATATAAATATAATACAAAAAGACTCATTTATTTTCTTTACTATCAAAATTTGTTCAACTAAATTAATGTGCATGTAGCAAGCTACAAATAAGAAATATACACCTTATAATTTTTTATTATAATATTAATTAAACAATAAATATATAAACAATTTAAAAAAAATATATGTTTAGCCTTATAAAAAAATATCAAATAGCTATAAAATTAACAAACTTGATATAATAAGGCATACATGAAAAGATGATTTGTCTTCTATCCACTCTCCTAAGAGTTATAAAATACTTTTAATGTTTAAAAATATATAAAAATATATATTTTATGGTTATAAATTTTTAAGAATTCATCATATTAATTTTTATGAAGATAATATGTATTAATTTTAGAGGCATAAAATTTCATATTATTTGATATCATTTATAATTTTTAAAATTCAAAAAATTACATAAAGTGATAAGATAATTAAAAAAAGTTATATTAATTATTTTAATAAGACTGAATGTTAAAAGTTAATAGAAATAATATTACTCAATTATTTAATTCTTATAAATTTTAGTAGGGGCAAACATATATGTATTTATTTTTAATACTATTTTATTTGTTTTAACTTTAATGAAAATTTTTATATTTTTATTATGTTTCAAAATTTTCAAATTTTGTATTAATTATATTTTTTAAAAGTTTCCTATATACTATAGAATATATGTACGTATATACTATAGTATTATATGGACATATATATAATCACGTAGCCTCAAATGATACAAAACTACAACAAATTAGTATTATCCCATTTATACTTTACAAAGGTGGAACAAAACTTCGCTATCAACATAAATAAGAAATACGAAGATTATTTAAATTTTCGAAGATATCTCCAAAAATTCGTAGAGAAAAACCTGGAAGTTGAGCCACGAGCTAGGCTTGGGGCATCGAAGTTCACATCTTGCCTCCCCGTAACCAGAACTTTCTATCAGTCCCCCAAGGCTTATAAGGGGGTTGCTCTACACCGCCATGACTGAGTTGACAAGCTAACAAAAGAACTAGCAGATGAAATTAAGACTGATCATTTGTAGCAGGAACCATGAACAAATAAATAGGAATCTTGAACATAGAAAAAATGAGCACTCCACCATGCTAATGTGCAACACAAAATGATCAATAAATTATTAGAAAAATAATTTTGAATAACTATAATCTAAGCAATCCTTGCCTTACATATTTAAAACAATGATATAAAAAAATTTTATTACATCTTATTCATCAATGTATCTACCAATAGTGTATAAAGTATAATCTATCTGGTGCATTGACATTGCTTTTTCATCCTCAGCTCCTCTGATCACCATCTTTCAGCTACTACAAAGCTGTCCAAGTCACGGTGCATCATGTTTGGTAAAAAAAATCCCTCACTTATATAAACATCATATGGAGAACAATGAGGTACCATATCAGTACGAAATTAAAATAAGCGAATAAAATCAAAAAAAACAAATAAAAAAAGTTATGTGTTGATAAATATATAATACTGTAGTATATATGTTCATATATACTATAGTGTATATTATCATATATTTCTCCAGTATTATATGTACATATATACTGAGTATGTATATACTCAGTATATATGTACATATAATTATGTAGTATTATATGTACAAATACTGCAGTAATATATGTGTGTATATACGTACGTATATACAACATTTGCTGATGCTGTTGCTGCCGCTCCCATAGCTGCTTCTACAGCTGCTACTGCTATTACTACCACTGCCCCTACTGTTGTTGCCATTGCTGCCGTTGTTTGTTCTACTACCTCTGGTGCAGTCGCCGCTACTGCTGCTCCTACCAGTACCATTATTGCTACTCCTGCTATTGTTGTTGCCACTGCTACCACTGTTGCTACTGCTGCCGTAGTAGCTACTACCGCTACCGTGGTAGCTACTGCCACTATCTACCACTGATAATAAAAGTGGGAATGGCGATGATGCTCGACTGATGAACTTCCCTAAAAACCCCTCATTTTGAGATTGAGCGAGTTTTTGACGTGGCGGCGAGCTACTTCTCCCTAAACAAGACCCGATGTTCCTCTTGGCACTCGGGACCTATAAAAATCAGGTAATGATACATTTTTCCTTCCAATTGAATATAGTTTTGTGAGATGTAATAAACTTACACATGACTACATGAGCATCATTATCATCATCCTAAGACATTGTACAATTATAATCAATCATTGCAGTGCCTACTGCACAAAAACTTAATTTTCTCATTCATACGCTTTGTACCATGTGATAATCACATATCTACATAATTACTAAAAGATTTAAGACCAACCTATGGCTTCCTGGCTGGCCTAGATAAGAAATATCTTCATGCCACCGTTTAGGAAAGGTCTAATATTCATGACTTTTATGACATGCATCGGTAAGTAATGCATGATGATGACCAGACCAGCCCGAGCAATTATATATTCAAATATGTGTGTATGTGTGCGTGTGTGTGTGTGTGTGAATGGGCATGTATGTATGACAAAATATACATGTCTACAAATAAATATATGCACACACTTATGTACACACTCATTATATACCTACGTATATACTCAATATATACTTATGTATATACCAAGTATTTTCATACTTACATACTTGGTATTTGTACATATACAGTGCATGTCATGCACCACATGACTGAAAATAAAGATCAGCACACCACAAGAGATACCACATATGGCCCAGTATTGCACTGCCAGAACATTCAACTCTACATGGTAAGTAGAAACCTAGTATCATTAACAAATTGCGCAGGCTTTAGACTTTACGAAAACTAATTGACAAATAGAAAATAAAAAAAGTCGCCCATTGAAAATCAGAATAGTACATGCCTAGAAAAACAGAATTTTTATCTTCCAAAACAAAACAAAAAAAACAACACATGCCAAAACAAAATAATACAATCTTCAATGACCTTGATGCTAATTCAATCACAACATGCTTTTTATTTTATAAATCTAACATGCTCTCAAAGATAAATTTTCATCATGTATTTCTTCTTATGTGTGGCTTTGTACATGGTCTCTTTTATAGGTTTGGTTGCATTAGGAATGAGGCACCTAAATGCATGTATTTATATTATTGAACATGATATGAAAGTGGGGGAAATTAAAGTGATAATGCCGCTACCACCACCACCATTTCAGCTAACATGTTGGAGACTACCCCAAGACACCTGATGTTTTTTTAAAGAACAAAAGTAAAAGTGTTTGGAGCATGCCATCAATATAAGCACTATACTACATAGACTATATACAAGTAAAAAAAAATACATACATTAAAATTGTGCAACAAATATGAATATTATAAATATTCATCACCTCAAACTTCATAGGAAAAAGAAATTAAGATAGTCCAGATAGTTCTCATTAAAATCTTTGCCAACAATTGTTATGAGAATAGCTATTTCCTGGCCTGGCACGTGCCGAACCTAGAATAGCCTGATGTCTGAACCAGGAAAGCCATGCATGCCCTCGCCAGGGCCTGTCCACGGCACCTGGTCCACTTCACAAGGGCCCAGGCTTTGGACCCTAGACTTTTATGGGCCATGTCCCCTGGATAGTGTGTGCAAGCGGCAAGTGCTGAGCATGATGTCAGCATTATATCAATATATTATACATAACATAGATGTGTTAATTGTTGTGTATCTATATATACACATAATATAATTATTGTGTATTACAATATACAAAATATTTACATAATGTATATAGAATGTACATACAATGTGCATATACACTCATATTGAATATATACATATACACATTGTATATAGATAGAAATTATTGTGTAGATCCATGTATACATAATGTAAATACAAAATATATACCTACATACCTAGTATATAAAAAATTTAAAATTATGAATTAAAAAAATATTAAAATAATTATTTAATTTAAAATTATAATTAATACTTATTAAAATAAAATATGGTAACATTATCTTTCAAAATAAAACTAAAACATAAATAATATTACAAATCATTAAGTCATAAAATGATAAAAATTATAACATCTTTTTCAATCTAACTGTTATGATCTGTACAACTAAAAATTTTATCATATACATCATTACATGTATTTTGTTGTAATGTATGAATTTGATTTTGAAGGCTAATCTATGTAGTATCTTAATCTTTCTATCATAACAAATTTTCAATAATATTGATTGTAATTTGATTTTCCTATCTAAAATAATATTCACAATCATAAATATGATAGATTTTAATATACACTAAACACAGTAAAGATCAGCAAATCACTAGACATTTTAGATATCACGAAAAAAATGTTATATAATTTTTACAAACTTAATGCATCTAGATTCTTCATATCCTCTAAAAAAAGTAGAACAATAATTGATGTCAAAGTATTTTAATAGGTTATAAAAAGTCAAATTTAACAAACCAACCTATCACTTACCTCTAACTTATTTAAATTAAAAAGATATCATCTTCAGATACTTCATAATCATAATTTCATTAAACAAAAATACTTAATTTCTTAATATTTAAAAAAATTTTTTAATTAATCATAAATTTAACTTTTTTATTCTTATATCTGATTAATCCCTAATCAAAATGTAAAATCATGACATAGAGTTTTTAGTGAAGTAGAATTTAGCATGGTTTGCATTAAATTATACAAATATTTATATATAGGTTTGCACATATAGTTTAGTAGCAGATATAACAATTAAAGAGTATTAGATTACTACAAACCTTGCAAAATTTTAATTTAATGCAAACCATGCTAAATTCTACTTCACTAAAAACTCTATGTCATGATTTTGCAAAACTTTGTCATAAATATATAAAACTATAAAATATTTGTACATATATACCATAGTATATATGTATATATATACTGATATATATGTACTTATACATATATAGAAGTATATATGTATACACTGGTATATATGTATATGTACACATATGCTGGTATATATGTACAAGTATTTATATGTACATATATACTCAATAAATGTACATATACACGACAGTGTATATGTACATATATACGAGTATACATATACACTATATTATATATGTACATGTATGTACATTTACACTACAGTGTATATGTGTACAAGTATGTATATATATACTAGTAAATAGTTATACATATATACTAGTATATATGTATATGTACATATAATATATGTACATATACACTACAGTGAACATGTGCATATATACTCAATCAAGTTCCACGTGTAAAATTACTTGGATACTCAAATGATGTTTTCATATAGATATCAAGTGAATAAGAAAAGCACAAACTAGATGATAAGTAAAATTAAATAGAAATGAATAGTAGTCTAGAGAAGTTCATAAATCAGCCATGAAAGAAACATAATAGCGAACGTAATATGATTACAAGTTTCAAATTTTATGAACATTTTTTCACCATTCATTAGTTTAATAAGGAAAAAATAAAGCAGTATGTGATGGCTATCATAAAAATGATACTTGATTTATGAGATAGGTTTGCATTGATCCATAGCTCCAATACCTCATTTTGAGTAGCAGCAAACTCATGATATTTGAATGATTTCATTACCAACTCATGTAGCTTTCCCTAAGTGTACCCAATGAACTGAGGATGTAAATTGTTAAATAAATTAGAACTTATATTACTCTCATTATTATAGGAACATTGTGATATGCTTTGAAGTTTCAAATTTTATGAATATTTTATCAGCATTCATTAGTTTTAAAAGGAAAAAGAAAGTAGTGTATGATAGCTATCATCCAAATCATACCTGATTTCTGAGGCAGTTTTGTATTGATCCATAGCTCCAAATAATTATAAGTAGTTATACATAAATATATACAAAGTTATAAACAAATATATATGTTTACATATATGTATAGATAGTTACAAATATAGTTATATTTAATTATATAGAGTGTTATATAGTTATACAAATATTTATATATATTTATACACATATATATTTGTAAAATGAAACTACATCACATATATATTTTAAAATTTTTTTTCAATATTTATTTCACAGGCATATTGTTATTTGTTTTAAAATTTACAACATAAATTTTAACAAATGAACATTTTATTAGAAATCAAATTTAGTTAAATGTTATTAAGTGGAACAAAAATACAAACACTAAACATATTAAAGCTTAATGATTAATACAAACTTATAAAAATACAATAAAAATACATTTAAGGTTGAAAAAATTCATTTTAAGTTCCTAAAATATTTGGGAAAATGATAAAGATTTATACAATATCAAAAAAAAACATGTATGAATGAGATGAATGATATGAATGGATATTACGTTTCTGAAGCATGTAGTTATACATGTTGTAGATGTAGTTATATATAATGGACACCAATAAGGATTTAGGGTTACTTCTTATGACCTAACCTGATCCAGAATTTTATTTGGGTATGATTTCCACCTCACATTGGTCTCACTACTCCATTCTTAGGTTTGATTTGTTGGGATAATGGTAGAAAGCTGTGTTTAGAGGTTTGAGGATCTAGAAAATATCTAGTTCTCATTAAAATTATCATTTCTAATAATTTTAAAATATGAGTGTGTACTCTTGCTTTTCAGGCATGCTTTGCATGTGCTTCTTATTAAAGTGGAAAACAATAGGTTGTTTTGCATTTTTTTCTTTAAATAAAACAATAATTAAAAGAAGGATTCTGCTAGTAGAAGCTGATGATCACTCCAATTGGGGCTCCTTCATTTTTTGAAGCCTTCATGTTCAATACAATGGTTGATGTTCATGTTGAGGTGGATCATTTTTATTCTTCAGCTATAAATTATCAAGGTAGAGACTTGAGGTGGGTCATTATTTTTTGTTTGTTTTTTTATCTTACGAAGGTGTGATACAGAAATATGGCTATGATTTCTTCACTGGTGACTAGAGGAGCTAGGGGAGAGAAATGAACATCAATTTCATGAATAGATTATACTTTATGCAATGTCGTTAGATGTATTGATGAAGATGTAATAAAATTTTGTTATGTTTTTGTTTTAACAATGTAATATATAATATCAAAAAGATTTATTAGTTGCTTTTTTATTTTGTTAATTATAAATTATGGTTTATAGTTTATGTTTTTATTTAATTTAATATAAAAACTTAAAAATATGTAATCAATTTTTTTGAAAAAAATTAAAATAGTAAAAATAATTTTGGAATGAAAATAGCTAGAGATTTTTCCTCTCGCTAATTTAGCGAGGGACTTTTCTGTAAATCTAAAATAAGATCAAAATTAGTAAGGGATAAAATAAATTTAGCTAGAAAAATTTTAGGTCGTTAAAAATTTTTTGATAAGGAATTTTTCGAACATTAATTTTTTGCGATGAGCACATTAGTTTTGGAAAACTTCGGTCATTAATCCATCATTATTATGTTTTAGCAACAGTAAAATCCTATTTAGCTAGAGAATATTTCCAAGTTATTTGGGATTTTTTTTGTAGTGATATATATTTGACTATCTTCATTAAAGTATATCTATCAATCTATTTATCTAATTATTTGTCTATCTTTCTATCTGCCTATATATCTACATATCTATATATCTATCTAAAAATCTATTTTTTTAATTTTCTATCTACCTATCTATCTTTATATCTATCTATCTATCTATGTATCTATCTGTCTGTCTATATGTCAATCAATCAATCTATGTCTATCTATCTTTCTTTCTATCTATTTTTCTATTTGTGTATTTATCTTTTTGTCTTTTTCTATGAATCTCTAATTACCTAATTTTATATCTTTGTAATTATCAAACTATATATCTTTCTATCTGTATATCTTTCTAACTATCTAATTTTGTTTCAGTCCATCATTATATTAGTAAAGATATATATATCTTTCTATCTATATATCTATCTACATGTCTATCTATCTACTTATCTATCTGTCTACCTATTTCTCTATCTATTTGGATATTTGTCCATATGTAGATTTTTCTATTTGTCTATATATCTATTTTACTAACTATTTAACTATTTAACTATCAATCGAAGAATGAATCTAATAGTCTATCTATTTATCTATCATTATATCTATCTTCCTATCTAACTATCTATTTATCTATCTGTTTGTCTGCCTATCTATCTATCTTTCTGGCTATCTATCTATCTATACATCTATCTTTTTGGTTATCGATCGGTCTATCTATCAATCCATATATATTTCTATTTGTCCTTATGTATATCTGCTTTTATATCCATCTCCCTATCTACCTATTTTTTTATCTGACTAACTTTATTTTTTCTATTTGTCTATCTATCTACCTTTCTATCTATCTTTTTCTCTTTATATAAGTCTATTTGTCTATCTATCTATCTATCTATTTTTTCTATCTATATGTCTATAATTATATTTGTCTATCTAGCTATCAATCTATCTATTGATTAGCCAATTCATATAATTATCTATCTATCTATCTATCTATCTATCTATTTGTCTATATATCTATTTGTATAACTACCTAACTCTTTAACTATCAATCAGACTACCGATATATTAGTCTATCTATTTAAATTTCTATCAATCTTTCTTTTTTTCAATCTATCTTACTATCTATCTGTCAATATGTCTATCTAGCTATCTATCAATTTGTCTATCAGATTATCTATCTGTTTATCTATATATCTGTCTTTCTGCATATCTACTTATCGGCCTAATTATTTATCTCTCTAACTTTCTATATATCTATTTGTGTATCTATCTATCTACCTTTTTATCTGACTTTTTATCAGGCAATTTGTATATCTATCTATCTATATGTCTATCTATCTATATGTTTAACTATCTATCTATCTGACTATCTTTCAATCTATCTATCAGGCTATATGTCTATATATATATATATATATGTGTCAAACTATCTATATTTTTATCTCCTTATCCTCAAATCTACTTTTTTGCCTATCTATATATATGTTTATTTGTCATTCTATAAATCTATATATCTGTCAATTTGGTTAATAATCAATCAATCTATCTATCTATCTATCTATATGTTAATATGTCTAACTATCTAATTATATATCTATTTGTCTATCTATCTATCTATCTATTTATCTATTTATCTATCTATATATCTATCTAACTATATATATGTCTATCTATCATTCTATCAGTCTATCAATAAATTTTTCTATTTGTCTATCTATCTATTTGACTATATGTTTATATGTCTATCTGTTTATTAGTTTATCTATCTATATATCTGTCTAACTATCTACCCGTCTATCACTCTACAAATCTCTATATCTATTTGTGTATTTATCTATGTATCTATCTTTCTAATTGTCTATATTTATATTTTCCTAACTATCTGACTATTTAACTATAAATACAATAATCCGTCTTTCAGTAAATCTATGTATCTATTTATCTATCTATATATCTATCTCCTATCAATATCCATCTATATGTCTATCTATCTATCTAACTATTTGTCTATTTGAATATCTACCTTTCTACTCATCTACCTATCTACATATTTGTTGATCAGTCTATTATATGTCTATATATCTATTTAGCTTCTTTATATAAATCTATATATCTATCTATATATCTATCTATCAATCTATCTATCTATTTGTCGATCTTTTTGTCTATATATTTGTCTATCAATATATCTATCTATTTTTATATGTCTTTATCTATCTATCTATCTATTTTTCTTTCTATATATATGTCTATCAATATGTCTATCAATATGTCTTAAATGTGACTTTCTTTTTGTTTATGTATCTATCTGTCTATCTATTTTTCTTTCTATCTATCTATGTAAATATCTATATATCTGTCTATCTATCTATTTATATATCTATCTTTCTTTCTATATATTTATATGTTTATCGTAATGCTTATATTTGATATATATATATATATATATATATATATATATATATATATATATATATATATATATATGTCTATCTATCTGTCTATCTAACTATCTTTCTTTCAATATTTCAATCTATCTGTCTATCTATTTGTCTATCTATTTGTCTATCTATATATCTATTTATTTCTCTATCTTTCTATCTATCTATCTATCTATCTTTCTTTCTATCTATCTCTCTATTTAACTATCTATCTATTTATTTTTTTATCGATATGTCTATCAATCTATCTATAAATCTATCTATTATTTATATCAATCTAAATATGCATGTCTTTCAATCTATCAATCAATATATTAATCAATCTATATATATATATATATATATATATATATATATATGTCTATCAATTTATCTATTTGTTAATCAATCAATAAATCAATCAATATGTCTATTTATCTATCTGTCTATTTATATATCTAACTATCTATCTATATATCTAACTATCTATCTATATATCTAACTATCTATCTATATATCTGCTTATCTATATATTTATCTATCTATCTGTCTAACTATCTATCTATCCATCTATCATCCTATCTTTTTATCTATCTATCCATCTATTTATTTGTTTGTATATCTTTCTTTATGTCTAAATGATCTATTAATCTATCTATCTATCTATATGTTTAATATTCTATCTATCTATCAAATAATCTGACTATATATCTGTCTATCTATGTATTTGTCTATCTATCTGTTTGTATATGTTTCTATCTATCTATCTTTTATATCTATCTATCTATCTATCTATCTATATGTCTGTCTAACTATATTCCTATCAATCTATCTATAAATTAATCTATCAAGTTGTCTATAAACCTATGTATCATACTATCTATCAATCTGCCTATCTATATATCTTTATATCTATTTGTCTATCTAATCTTCCATCTATCTATTTATCTTTTCTAACTATACATCTTTTTATCTATAGATCTATCTGTCTACCTATATATATATCTCTATATATCTATCTATTTATCTGTTTATCTATTTGTCTATCGATCTATCTATTTATCTATTTGTCTATCTATTTGTTTATCTTTCTATCTATCTATTTATCTATCTATCTTTTTGTCAATGTCTCTCTCTATCTATGCGTATATCTTTGTATGTTTCTATAGTTCTATCAATGTGTCTATTTACTATCTATCTATCTATCTCTATATCTATCAATCTGTAAATCTATTTGTCTATCTATTTTCTATCTTTATATATATATATATATATATATATATATTTCTATCTATCTGGCTATCTATCAATTTATCTATCGATCTATCTATCATCCATATGTGTGTGTGTATGTGTGTGTATCTATATTATTATTTATCTCTCTTTTTATATAAAAATCAATTAATCTCTTTGTATATCTTTTTATCTATCTATATGTCTATGTATCTAATTATCTTTATGTGTATCTTTCTATATATATATAAATAAATAAATAAATAAATAAATAAATAAATAAATAAATAAATAAATATATATATATATATATATATATATATATATATATATATATATATATATATATATATATGTATTTATGTATGTATGTATGTATGTATGTATTTGTATCTTTATCTATCTTTCTATCTATTTGTATATCTCTATGTCTATCTATCTATTGATATATATATATATATATATATATATATATATATATATATATATATATATATATCTATATATATCTATATGTCTATCTGTCTGTCTTTTTTTATAATAATCAAATAATCTATCTGTCTATCTTTTTATCTATCTATATGTCTATCTTTCTATATATATATATATATATATATATATATCTATTTATTAATTTATCTATCTAACTATCTATTTATCTAAATATCTTTATAACTATTTGTATATCTATCTATCTATATGTCAAAATATCTACATATCAATTTGTTTATCAATATGTCTTCTATTTGTCTATATATATGTCCAACTATATGTTTATCTATCTATTTGTCTATCTATATGGCTATCTTTTATCTATCTATCAATCTATCAATCTATCTACTGTCTATATATATGACTTTCTACCTACCTACCTATCTATCTATTTATATCTATCTATCTATTTGTGTATCTCTCTATCTATGCTTATAACTATCTATCTAGCTATCTATCTTTCTATCTATCTATATGTTTTTCAATTTTTCTATCTATCTGTCTTTCTATGTATTTATCTATCTGTCTTTCAATTTATCTATCTATATTTCTTTCTATCAATCTACCTATATGTCTATCTATCTGGCTATCTATCTATCTAACTATCTATTTGTCTATCTATCTATATGTTTATCTTTTTATCTATTTGTATATCTATCTATCTATCTTTATATCTATCTATTTATCTATCATATGTCTGTCTGTCTAACTATATGTCTATCTATCTTTCTTCTATCTATTTTTATATCTATCTGACTATCTTATTGTCTATCTAACTATCTATCTATATGCCTATCTATGTGTTTTTATTTTTGTATATGGATCTACTCATCTATCTATATATCTATATTGCTATCTTTTTATCTTTCTATATATATATATATATATATATCTATCTATCTGAATAATAATCTATCAATCTATCTATCAAACTTTCTATCTACTGATCAATCTATTTATCAATCACTCTATCAAAAATTCTTAAAATCTATCGAACTATCTTTGTATCGATCTGTTTATCTATATGACTATCAATTTATCTATTAATCTATCTATCTCTCTATTAATCTATTTGTCTATATTTTTATATTTCTATATGTGTGTCTGTCTATCAAGCTGTCTATCTATTTGTCTGTATGTCTGTCTATATATCCATCTATCAATCTATCTATTTGTGTGAGTGTATATATATATATATATATATATATATATATCTATCTATATAATTATCTATTTATGTATATGTCTATCTATATCTCTATCTATTTATCTATCTATCTTTCTGACTTTCTATCTTTATATCTATTTGTCTATCTATCTATCTAGTTATAAATCAATGTATGAATCTATCAATCAATATGGTTATCAATATATCTATCAATCTATATATCTATCTTTCTATTAATCATTATATCAATCTATCTATCCATTTATTTATCTTTCTATATATCTAGATAGATAGATAAATAGACAGACAGACATATAGATAGTTGGAAAGAAAGAAAGATTGATTAATAGATAGATGAATATATAAATTGATTAATAGATAGATGAATATATAAATTGATCGATAGATATATTATAAATAAATTGGCACAAAGATAGACAAATTGACATACAAATTGATAGAAAATTGATAAATAGATTGATAGACATATTGATTAATAGAATGATAGACTGATTGATAGAAAAAATGATTGATTAATTGATAGATAGATTGATTAATTGATAGATAGATAGATTAATAGACTAACAAATAAATATATTTATAAATAGATTGATAATCAAGTTGATAGAAAGATAAAAAGACTGATTGATAACTGATAGATAGATAGATAATTATTTATAAAGATAGATAGATAGATAGAAAAATAGATCAATATATTATTAAACAAATAAATAGACAAATAGATAGACAGATAGGTAGCCATATAGATAGATAGATAGATAAAAATAATAAAAATTAGAGAGATAGATAGATAGACAGATATATAAATAAATAAATAGACAAACTGGCAGACAGACAGACAGATAGATAGAATTATATATATATATATAAATATTTTGATAGAAAGATAGACAAATAGATAGATAAATAGATAGATAAATAGATAGATAAATAGATAGATAAATAAAAATAAAGATAGGTAGATTGATAGACATACAGACATACAAAAAAATATATAGACATACAAATAAATCTAAAAATAGATGGACAGATAGATAGTTAGATAAATAGAAAGACATATAGATAGATAAATAAATAGATAGATACATAGATATATATATATATAGTCAGATAGGTAGACAGGCAGGAAAGTAAGCATACATACAAACAAATACATAAAAAGATAGATACACAAATAGATAGACAATTAGATAGATACATAGATAGACACACAGTTTGATAGATTGATTGATCGATAGATTGATAGACAAATAGATACATAGATTTATAGACAGATAGATAGGTAAATAAATAAATAGATAGGTAGACAAAAAGATAGATAGATATATATATATATATATATATATATAATGATAGATATATAGATAGATAGATAGACAAAAAGATGGATATATAGACAGATAGACAGATAGATAAATAGATAAAATATTGTTAAACAAATTGATTGATAGAATGATATACATATTCATAGATAGATAGATTGATAGATAAATTGATAGATTGATAGAAAGAAAGAAAGAAAGAAAGATAGATAGATATATAGACAGATAGAGAGACAAATAAAAACACACACATAAAGATAGATAGATTATTATATAGATAGATAGACATACTGATATATAGATAGATAGGCAGATAGATAGATAAAAATATAGTCTTATAGATTAATTTATTGATAGATTTATAGATAGACAAATAGATAGATAGATTAAAAGATAGATAGATAGAAATATATATTAATAGATTAATAGATTAATAGATAGACAAATAAATTGATATATTATAGATTAATATATTGACAAATAGATAGAGAGTTAGATAGATAAATGATTTGATAGATTGATAGAAAGACAAATAAATAAATAGATAGATAAACAGATAGATAGAGAGAGAGATGGATAGATATATAGATATAAAGATAGATAAAGAGTTAAGACAAATAGATAGAAAGACATATATATAGACAAATAGACATATAGTTAGTTAGAAATATAGAAAGACATATAGATATATAGATTGATATTCAGAAAGATAGATAGATCAATATAAAGATAGATAGACATATAGATATATTGGCAGATAGATAGACAAATTAATGAATATAATTATAGACAGATTGATAAATAGATTTATAGACAAATTAGTAGACAGATAAATACACTGATTGATGGGTAGATTAATAGACAAATTGATAGATAAATAGATAGATAGACAAATAAATAGCTTGATAGATAGATAGACAACTAGATAGGTAGATAGACAAATAGAAACACAGGTATATTGGCAGATTATTAGATAGATAGATAGATAAATATATTGACAGATAGATAGTTGATATAAATATAGTTAGACTCTTTGATAGACTGATAGATTGATTGATTGATAAAAAGATTAATAGTCAGATTGATAGATTGATTTATAGATAGATAAATAGACAGATTGATAGATAGAAAGATAGATAAACAGATTGATAGATATATAGATAGATTGATTGATTGATAAAAAGATAGATAGATAGATAGATTGATAAAAAGATAGATAGACAAATAGATAGTTAGATAGTTAAATAGGTAGATAGACTAATAGATAGACAAAAAGATAGATAAAGAGATAGACAGATAGATAGACATATATATAGATAGTTAGATAAAAAGTTAGATATTTCGATATATAGATATATAATTAGATAGACAGACAAATAGATAGATAGATAGTAGATATATAGATATAGATAAAAATAGATAGACAAATAGATAGATAGACATATAGATAGATAGTCACATAGAAAGAAAGAGAGATAGACATATAGATATATAGAAAGATAGATAAAGATATAATCAAATAAATAGATAGACAGATTGATTGATTGATCATTATATAGACAACTATATAGATAGATAGATTGATTGATATACATATAGAAAGACAAATAGATACACAGATAGATACCCATATAGATAGATAGTTAGATAGATAGAAAGATAGATAGACAAAAGATAGATAGATATATATACAAATAGATATATAGAAAGATAGATAAATAGACATATAGATAGACATATAGATAGACAGATAGAATGATAGATATAAAGACAATTTTATAGATATAATGATATAAGATTAATTAATAGATTGATAGAGAGTGATAGAAAGATTGATAGACAGATTGATAGACAAATTCATAGACAGATAGATAAATAAATAAATAGATTAGTAGATAAATAGGTAGATAGATTGGTAGAAAAATAGATAAATAGATATATATACAGATAGATAGATAGATAGATAAATAAATAGATAGATAAAAAATAGTTAGACAGAAAGATATATTTATTGATCGATAGATATATAGTAATATTGACAAACATATTTATTGATAGATAATTAGATAGAGAAATAAATTGACAGATAGAAATATAAATATATAGACATATACATAAACAGATAAAAAGATAGAATGATCAATTGATAGACATATAGATAGACATATAAAAAGGAAGATAGATAGATTTATTGATAGATAGATTGAGTTTTAGATAGACAGATAGACAGATAGACAGACAGATAGATAAATTGACCGATAGATAGACATGATATATAGATTGATAGATAGACCAATATATAGATAGATAGATTGATTGATATATATAGATAAATAGACAAATATATTAATAGATAAATAGATAAATAGATAGATAGATAGACAGAATGATAGATTGATTGATACAAAGATTTAAAGTCAGATTGATAGAAAGATTAATAGACAAATTTATAACTAGATTGTGGAAAGTTTGTTAGATAGATTGAATGACATATAGATAGACATATTGATAGACTAATAGGTAGAGAGATAGATAGACAATTATATAAATAGATATATTGAATATTATTAGACAAATAGATAGATATCTAAATAAATATATAGATAAACTGATAGATAGACAAATAAATAGAAATTCAGATAAATAGGTACATAGATTGGTAGATAAATAGATAAATAGATAGATATACAGATAGATAGATAGATAGATAGATTAATTGATAGATAGATAGATAGATTGATAGATAGATATATAGACAAATAGATAGACAGAAAGATATATTGATAGATAGATGGATGGATATATTAAATATAGATAGACATATTTATTGATAGATAGTTAGATATGGATATAAAGTAACTAATAGAAAGATAGAAAGATCAATTGATAGACAGTTAGATAGACACATTGAAAGATAGTTAGATAGATAGATTAATTGATAAATATATTGATTTTTAGATAGACAAACAGACAGACAGACAGATAGATTGATAGTTAGATTGATTGATTGACCAATAGATAGAGAAATATAGATTGATAGATAGATTGATATAAAGTTTGATAGATAAATTAATAGATAGATAAATAGATAGATTGATAGATTGATTGATAGAAAGATTGATAATCAGATTGATAGAAAGATTAATATACAAATTTTTAGACAGTTTGATAGAAAGTTTCATAGAGAGATTGATTGACATATAGATAGACATATTGATAGAGTGATAGGTATACAAATAGATAGACATATATATTGATATTTTATTAGGCAAATAGATAGACAGGTAGATAGATAGATAAATATATATATAGATAGGTAAATTGATAGATAGATAGAAACAAAGAAAGTAAGATAGTAAGATATATAAATAGATAGATAGATAGACATATAGTTAGACATATATATAGATAGAGAAATTTAATAGATAGATAGAGAGATGGATAGATAGATAGATTGAATGATAGATAGAAATATAGATAGGTAGATACATGACTGATAAAAAAACAAATAGATAGATTATTAGATAGATCATTTAACAGACAGATATATAGATAGTCAAATAGATAAATAGATAGATAGATTGATTGATATATAAATAGATAGATATATAGATAGATAGATTGATAGGTACGCAGATAGATAAATAGATATTTAGACAGATAGATACACAAATAAATAGATAGAAACATAATTAGCTAAATATATAGATACATAGATAGAATGACAGATAGATATACAGATAGATATGCAAATAAATAGATAGATAAATATATAGATAGATAGATAGATATACAATTATATTGATAGATATATAAATAAACATATAGATAGATAGATAAATAAAAATATAGAAAGATAGATAAATACAATGATAGATAGATAGACGTTTAAATAGATAGATAGATAGATACATAAAAAAATAGTTAGGTAGATTACCAGATAAATAAACAGATAGATAGATAGAAAGATATAAAGATAGTTATAAAGTTGAATGACATATAGATATATAGGTATTTAGATAGATAGTCAAACATATAGATAGACAGATAGATTAATTAATTGATTGACGGATAGATAGATAGAAAGAAAGAAAGATAGATAGATAAATAGATAGACAAATTGATATATTGATATATAGATAGATAGATCGATTGATAGATATATAGATAGATAGATAGATAGATAGATAAATAGACAAATAGATAGATAGATAGATACACAAGTAGATAATTAGATAGAATGGTGACATAGATAGACAGAAAGAGAGATGGATTTCTGTCGCTAAGTGTAGCCACGGATCCTAATTTTCCATCACTATTTTTGTGACAATTTTTAATTTTTCATCGCTGAAATAGAGATGGATTTAGATTTCCATTGCTATTTTAGCAATGTTTTAAAATAAACCTTCACTAAAATAGCCATAGAAATTTGCAATCCATCTCTAAAATAGCGATGGAAAATCAGATACCCATCACTAAACTTAGTTATGGAATTCAATTTGTTATCACTATTATAGCAATGGATTGTTGTATTCTATCGCTAATTTATTTTCTTGTATACTTTTTGAGTCATTTTAGCTACAGAATATTCCATCGCTAAAATTTAATATCCATCGCTAAAATAGCTTTTTATTTAATTTTTTTTATATTAATTAAAAGATTACTGCAATATATTTAATTGTAAATAATTAGAAACCATAAAACTAAAAAATACACATTCATTAGAAAAATAAATATTAATTTAGTTCATTGTTGAAAATAAAAGCAATACAAAAAACTTACATTAATTAAGTTGCAACAATTTAAAAAACTCTTAACACAATAATTAGTTCATATCATCATCTTATAAAAAAACTAGCTCATAATCTAAAAATCATGATCACGACCTACACTACAAGAAAAATCCCATATAGCTAGAGACAATTCCCTAGCTAAATGAGCATTTTCCGTTGATAAATATAATATAGTAACGGATTACCGAGTAATCGGTTCCTTATCTAAAGTGCTTCTTACTAAAATATAGCAACGAATAGTGTCCCTAGCTAAAAAGTTAGCGACGGAAAAATCCCTTGCTAAAAAACATAAATTCCATCGCTAAATTAGCAAGATAAATGAGATTTTCCATCACCAAGCCAAAATAATGATAGTTGATTCCCTAACTAAAGTGTTGTCAAAAAATTTTAGCGATGGAAATAGTCCTTAGCTAAATAAAATTTGCGATCAAAAATTCGTCGCTAATTTTAATATTTCCCTAGCTAATTTAGAAAGGGATTTTTTCCTAGATATTTTAATTTCAAAATTAATTTCAAAATTAATTTCAAAATTTAAATTACTTTAAAATATTTTAATAAAATAATTTAATATTTTTATATCAAATTGAATAATAATTGGATCTATAAATAATGTATAATAAACAAAAAATAAAATAATTTAATATCTTATTCTAATTTAATATTTTACACAATTGAAACAAAAAAAATAACAAAATTTTATTTCATCTTATTCATCAATGTATCTACTGACAGTGCATAAAGTATAATATATCCATTCATTGATGTTGCTTTCTCTCCTTCTGCTCCTCTGATCATCATTTTTCTGATGCGACAAAGTTGTCCGAGTCATGGCACTTAATGTCTAGTGAAAAATCTCATTACTTATAGAAGCTTTGTATGTGGAATAATGCGGTATCATATCTGTAAGAAATTTAAACCACTCGTAAAAATTTTAAAAAAAGTTTTGTTTTGATACATACATAATATTGTATTATATATGTAAATATATACTAGCATTTCACTCGTACATATATTACCGCTGATATGTATATAAAAATAGTAAAATTATGTGTACATATAAACTGAGTACAAATATATTCAATATATATGTACATAAAATATTGTAGTATTATATGTACGTATATACTGACTTTCTTCATACGTATATACCTCATTTTGTGTTGTTGCTGCTACTCCTGCTGCCACTCTTGCCATTGCTGTCATTGCCACTGTCACTACCAATACCATTGCTATTGTCGCCACCGCCGTTGCTGCCGTAGCTGCCTCAGCTGCCGTGGCTGCCGCCGCTGGCCGCTGCCCATGCTGCCGGTGCTACCGCTGAATGCTATAGCTGTCGCTACCACTATTGCTACTACTGCTACCACCGCCGCAGCTGCTATCACTGCTGCCGATGCTGCCGTTGCTGCCTCTGCCACAGCTACCACTACTTCCGGTGCTGCTGCTACTTCCGGTGTAGCAAGAGCTACTGCTGCTGCCACCGCTGCTTCCAAAGCAGCCACTGCTGCGGCTACTGCCACTACCTCTGATGTCGTCGCTCATGTCGCTGCCGCTCCCGCCACTGCTGCCACCGTTGCAACCTCTACTGCTTCCGCCGCCACCATTGGAGCTGTTGCCACTTCCGCTGATGCCACTACTGTCGCTGCTACTACTACTGATAATAGGCTTTTACATATCTATAATAGGCTAAAACACTACCCAAAAAATCTGGAGACACAAATATTTTCCCAGATATATAAAAATAGTTCTTATAGACATGAACAAACACAAATTAAAGTTGATTGTCATACAGCTTAAATTAAAATTTATTTAATTAATTTAATATTTTTATATTTAATTTAATAAAAAATAGAAACTATAAATGAAAATTTTAAATTAGACAAAAAAAATCCATTGAATAACTTATTCTAAAACAATATTTTAATAACTAAAAAAATAACAAAAATTATATTATATCTTAGTAATCAATGTATCTACCGACTGTGCATAAAGTATAATTTATCAATGCATTGACATTAATTTCTCTCACTCTGCTCCTCCGATCACCAACTTTCCGTTGTGAAAAAACTATCCAAGTCACGGTGCTTCATGTCTGTTAAAAAATCTTGTTCACTTATATAAGCTTCGTATGGGAAACCATGCAGTACCACATTTCTAAGAAATTTGAACCACTATATCAAATCAAAATAAATTATAAAAACTATGTTTTGATAAATATATATTACTGCGGAAAAAATATACACATATACTAGCATTTCACTTGTACATATATTACTACAGTATTTGTACATATAAATTACAGTATTATGCATACATATATACCGAGTACATATATACTCAGTATAAATGTACATAAAATGCTGTAGAATTATACATACTTATATACTAACTATATACATACATATATTCCACATTTTTTGTCATTCCTACTACTCCCACAACCACTGTCGCCTTGCCCCCCCTATACATATATACCGCCGCTATCACGGCCGTTGCCGCCGCTGCTGTGGCTGCCCCTGCTGTCGCTGCTACGGCCGTGGCCTCTATTGCCACTGTTGTAGCTGCCGTGGTAGCTATCACCGTTGTTGTTGCTGTCGCTACTGCCACTGATGCCGCTACTGTCACTTCTGCTGCTGCTACCGCAGCTACCGCTAATGCTGCTACTGCCACTGCTATTGCTGCTGCCGCCGCTGTCACCGCTGGCACAGCTGCCACCGCCGCTCCTGCCGCCGATGCCACTTCCGCCGCCGATGCCACCGTAGCCACCACTGTTGTTACGACCGCCTCCACCGCCGCCACCACCGCCACCACTACTGCCATTGCTGTTGCTGCCACCACTATCACCATTGCTACTGTTGCTACCACTACTACCGCTATTATCGCCTCTGCCACTACTATCGGTGTTGCCGGTGATTCCGCTGCTCTTGCCGCCACTGCTACTGCCACCCCCTATCGCTGATGTTGCTGCTGCCACTACTACCACCACTACTGCTTCCACTGCCGCCACTGCCACCTCTGCCACTTATGCCACCGCCACTATTGTCGCTGCTATCACTGCCGCTGCTGAAAGTTAATTATCATACAGCTTCAACAAAAATCCAAAAGATGTCCAGCAATTATGTTTAGAGATAAAGAGAGTGCAAAAATAAAATATTTTTAGGATAATAAAGATTATATAAGCTAGACATTTTTTTTGATAAAGCTGAAATCAGTAATATGGGGCCCATGCATTGGAAGATCATGGTAATGTCTCAATGCTTTGAATCAAGATTTTTTCTTTTGTCTCACATAATGTGTCCTGCACATTTTTCTGAGATAAATAATTTGGTTAATCAAAAAAGTAATGAACAAAACCAGAATAATAAAATTGAAATCTACAAAAAAATATCATAATTATTTGCTACACATATACAAAAACAAATAACAGTTCAGAAATAATCTCTTACTCAATCATCCTCATAATTTATAGGGAATGCTAGCCTTTCCAGTGAAGATTCGTAGCTGGATCTCAAAATGCTATCTGTTGTGCCAATGCTGCTAACACTGACTCCAAATAGGACATCTGCTATTGCATTACATTTTTAATATCTTTAATTTATTGCATTTCTTCCATCAAAAAAGTTATCTACTCTCATCCTTCTTTTTTATTTCAGTCTTCATATCAACAATATATTCATTTGTTTCCAATGCTTTTTGTTCGACTGCCTCATTCACCATTGTTGAGACAGATCAATTAGAAGTATGGCTGCTACAACAAAATATCACTCCCTTAGAGCCGATTCTGTACACTTGCTGCTTCTTTTGACCTACTATTGTCTCCAAATAAATAGGATCATAGTCAATTGGTTGAAGGTCCATAGAACCATCAACTTGTTGATGAGCTGCTGTCACATCTTCCTCCTTTAGGTTCTGAGATAAAATAGAGAAAAAAACTATTCTAGATTTATAAAAAATAAAATAAATAATTTGCATTCAAAACAATTTTCATAATGTACTGTAGTTTTATAAAATCTAATTAATATAACAATTTCTTACAGCAATCATCTAAGACTTGTTGTCAAAATACTAACCATCCACTTTCTTCACATGCATCTTCCTGAAAATCTCATAAAAATTTGGATCTCGACCTAATTCTCCAGCCTAGAATATGTTTTTATTAAGTCATAAAAAAACAAATGATAAAAAAATTTAACAAAATTAATAAAACCATGCAGAGATTTTATTTATTAGACTATTAGGATAAACACAAAATATAGAAATGTTTAGAATTTTAAATTTGTACCAAATCTCGAGAGTGCTCAATGCTCGAATTTGAACCTCAAGTGTGTCGACAGATTTATGTACCTAGTCTATCTACCTCACTTCTTCAATTTTTTCTGGCAATATATGATTTTTTCTTCACATCTGGCTCTACCAATAATTAAGCCACTCGGGCCAATCTTTCTCGGAAATAAAATCAGACATTTCTTTCATTTTATTTAATTTATAGACAAAATCAGAATACCGTTGAGTAGATTTGATCTTCCATAATGACTTTATCTTTCAATCAAATTTAGGTGCCCATGTGCACTGATTCTATAAATAGAAAATTGACAAAATAATTTATATTAACAACAAGAACATAATTATTTACTATTTGAATAATAACCAACGTAAAATTTAAGTAATTAGATAATTATTTTTCCATTCTTTTGTTTTGTTATTTTTACCTAAATGTCATTAAAATATAAATGTTTTGTCGATTTAGAAACTTTCTTCCAGGAGAAAGCTTTTGAATTAGCCATTTTCTTGAAAGCTTTTGTAAATATAGTCAAACACTTGTGAGATAGAATAAAACTATACAAATAAATAAATAACATTGAAAACAAGCAATCATAACAATATAAAAAAACCGCTATAGTAATATTAAAAGTTTTTTCAAGATCAAATTACAAATGTTTTTTACCTCTCATCCACAATCTCAATTTCTAACTTTACACTGATTGTAGAGGAAGACACAGCATATGATGATGTTGTTGGTATAGATAATGGGGGAACAATCGGTGTAAAATGTGGTTAAAAGATAGAGATGGATAAAAAGTTTGTGCAGGAAGCACAATGGATGGTGGGCTTACATCTGATAAAGGTGATAGTAGAGATCTCAAAGATGGTGATGGTGATAGAAATGGAGATGGTGATTGTGATGTTGATGTCTAGATATGGTGGCCTGAGATGGTACTAATTCAGTAACATGATGTAACATACTAGATGAATTTGATTCATTTCTGTGTCCACGTCCACCTCCACCACGACCACGTCCTTTAGGCATCATCTACTATACAAAATAAAACATAGAACAAATAAAAGGGATATGATGAACAAACATGCATTTTCGAATAAAACACACCGATAGATTTCCATAAAATATAAAAAGCCTTTGATAGTTTAAATTTATAATAAAATTATTAAAATTTAATTATCGGCATCACATCATCTTCTAGTGGATCTTCTGATATTTCGTCTAATTCTGATAGAAGTTTGAACTCATCTTCAGATAGAAATTGATCATCTTCAATTTCTATTGTGCCACCATTTGAATCACATAAATTTTTTGGATCTTCATCGACATTCACAGGCTCAAAATTATTTATGTCATCATCTTGGAATGCTGGTGCAATTTCTAAGTCTGCACTTCTTTGTTGCGATGTTGGTAACTCAAATTTTGATCGAGCTTTCATTTTGCAAATCACCCACCAATCTCTCTTATCATGGGATAAACTCGGATATATACAATAATATATATGAGTAGCTTGAACTACCATAATAAATGGCTCATATCGATTATATTTTCGTTTATGGTTAACATTCACTAGCTTATAATCTGAATGAATCTTTAAGCCCACATTTCGTGTAGGATCAAACCACTCACATTTAAATAATACAATCTTGTTATTTTTGAGTCCATGATACTCCAACTCAATAACTTCTTTGAGTTGACCATAATAATCAATCTCATCTGCATATTGATGTATATATTTTGTAGATATCAAGTCGGCAAACCTAAGTATATATACTATTTATATATTGTTTTTGTGTCGGTCACCATCAAAAACCACACAATGACAACGCAGTATATCACAAATACATGAAGCATGTATATGAATAAGTTTACATACGAAATCCCAGCATACCATGGTGATCAAAGAAGAAATTAGTAAACAAAAAAATAGAATAAAAATGCTCACTCTTCAATTAAGCAATCCAAGATAATCAATGAAGAATAAATGTATAAACGTACCGCAAATCAATAACAAATGAAAACTTAAAATCTCGAATTAATTTTAATTGAATCAACATCGAGAGATAGATTTCGGAATGCAGAGGAATCTGGTTCTTTTAGAGATGTGTCAAGTCAAGAGAGAGGATGTATATTTTAGGAAAATATTTATATTTTTAATTCTTAAAACATTAAATAAACAATATATATATATATATAATACAAAAATACTCATTAATTTTATTTACTATCAAAATTTTTTCAACAAAATTAATGTGTGTGTAGTAAGGCACAAATGAAAAACAAATACCTTACAAATTTTTATTATAATATTAATTAAATAATAAATATATAATAATAATAATAAAATGTGTTGCCTTAAAAAAATATCAAATAGGTACAAAATTAACAAACTTCATATAATAAGACATAAATGAAAAGATGATTAGTCTTCTAGCCACTCGCCTAAAAGTTATAAAATATTCTTAATGTTAAAATTATATAAAAATTTATATTTTATGGTTATAAATTTTTAAGAATTCATATTAATTTTTACCAAGATAATATGAAATAATTTTAAATGCATAAAATTTCATATTAATTGATATCATTTATAATTTTTAAAATTCAAAAAATTACTTAAAGTGAGAAGATAATTAAAAAAAGTAATGTTTATTATTTTAATAAAAACGTAATGTTAAAAGCTAATTGTAAAAATATTACTCAATTGTTTTATTTTTATAAATTTTAATAGGATTAAACATCTATGTATTTATTTATAATTATTATTTTATTTTCTTATAACTTTATTGAAACAGTTATATTTTTATTATATTTCAAGATTTTCAAAATTTGTATTATTTATGTTTTTAAAAGTTTTCTATAATCATAAAATTTTTTAAATATTTATAATAATATTAATATTTACTAGTTCATCGTCAATTCAGATATTTTTGAAAATATTTTCTATTTTATGTTACATAGAATTAATTTACATTTAAAGTAGTAGAAATTTTAATGTATGTTAATTTAATTTTTAAAATATTGAAAAAAATTTTATACTTATTGAATTAATTATTTATATATTATAATTTAAATTATTTAGTTTATTAATTAAAAATTTTAGAAAAATTTTTTGTATATATTTTTAAAAAACTATATATCATAAAAATAGTTATTTTAGTCCTTATTAATATAATCTTTTTTTTGTATTTATATATTTTAAATTAATTATTTATAATATCATTTTTTTATGATTTTACTACGAGAATGTGTGTTTCAAGGATTGCTCATCTATAGACCAATAACAAACATTTAATAAACAAAATTAAATAAAATATTAAAAACACTAATAAATAAAAAAATTATATAATTAAATATTGGATGGGGAAATAGTTTAACTAAATCCGTAGCTAAATTATAGATTTTATAAGCTAGGGAAAATTCATCGCTATAATACGGATTTTATTAGCTCGAGAAAATCTATCGCTAAATTATAAATTTTATTAGCTAGGAAATTCCTTCGCAAAATTAAGGATTTTATTTTCTAGGGAAATTCCATCACAAAATCCATCACGAATATATGTATTTTATTAGCTAGAGATATTTACTAACTAAATCCGTAGATAAAATATGGATTTTATTAGATAGAGAAAATTCGTCGCTAAATTCATAGCTAAATCAAGGAATTTATTAGCAGGGGAAAATCCGTCACTAAATCTATCGTTAAATCAAAGATTATATTAGAAAATGAAAATCTATCGCTAAATCCATCGCTAAATCTAGGATTTTACTAGTAAGGGAACATTCCTCACTAAATCAAAGATTTTATTAGTAAGGAAAAATCCGTCTCTAAATCCGTCACTAAATCAAGGATATTATTAGCAAGAGATATTCCGTCGCAAAATTCATCGATAAATAAAAGATTTTATTAGCAATGGAAATTCTGTCGCTAAATCCATCGCTAAATCAAAGATTTTATTAGCAATGAAAATTCTATCACTAAATTCATCGCTAAATCAAAGATTTTATTAGTAAGGAAAATTCCGTCCCTAAATCCATTGCTAAATCTATCGCTAAATCAAGGATTTTATTTGCAAGAGATATTCCATCGTAAAATCCGTCGCTAAAATTCCCGCTTTCCTAGAGTGAGAGTTACGAAAATTTTCTGTCGCTAATCCATTGCTAAATCCATTGCTAAAATCACCATTTTTCTTTAGCTTAATTTACGAAAATTTTTCGTCTTATCCGTCGCTAAATCCATCCCTAATCTTCACTAAATCATCCGCTTATCTTTAGCAGAATTTTAAAAAAATTTTCTCTCGCTAATCTGTCGCTAATCCGTTGCTATTTTTTTCATAAAAAAATCATCAATCCCTTTTATTCCCTAGCTAATCCCTTGCAATTTTGCCAGGGATTCATCTCTAGCTAAAATTCCCTAACTAAATTGATATTTTCTTGTAGTTCTAGAGATGGTTTCGGGGTGTAGAAGCTGGATTGGTAGGATCTGAATGCCGGGGATTGGATTGAGATTGTGCATTAAACATACATTCAAACAGCTCCATCTTTTGTTGAAATTGCTGTTCTAATTACTCTTTATACAATCTCACATTTTTATTCATTTTGAGTTGAAGTTCTTGGACTTCTACTCTCACCCTCTGCACAACCACTTCATTCACACATTTTGTGAAATTTCATCAGATATAAAATCATAGAACAAAGTGCTAGAGGAACTACTGCAAGTCTCATGGTAAAATGTGGACACTTGAGAGACAAGGCCATACACTTGCCTTTTTTTTACCTCCAACTACTTGTAGATATAACTAGCTCGTGTAAACATTCACAGGCTCCATTGAATCCTCCTTAGTCTTAGAAGCAAAGGAAACCATGGTTTCCATAGCATCCTATATTTAATTCATTATTAAATTAATAATTATTTAAGAATAATTATTGAGTTATTTTAATAAAGCAAAATTGAAATCTACATTGATGTCCTTAGATCTTTTGTCAGCGAAAGCACCATCTTTTTTGGTGTGCATCTTCTTGAACACTTCAAATGACGTGGGGGGTGGGGTGGGGGGTGTTTCAATTCCTTTTTATACTAAAATTAATTATCAAATTATTAGTTCGAATAAGATGATGAGGAAATGTTATTTAAAAAAATATTCATAACATTCTTACCAAAGCAATACAATGTTGAATTGTGGATCTAGAGCCCCTATATGTGTGGAAAGACCATGCCAAGTCCTTCCTTTTCAGTACGCCAATTTTTAGTAGCTTGTTTATGTTTCTTTCATATCAGGAGTATTCCAATGTTGCTGCCAGCTTTACTATATATCTTCTGGTATATTATCTTCCTTTTTCCCTTTGATTCGCATCTTGCTCAACCAATCCCCATATTGCTTTCCTGCCACCCTATAAAACATTATCTTGATAATGCATCATTTGAATCATCTTAGTTACAAGCTTTCTGAAAAAAATATATATATATATTTCAACCAATAAAAATGCATAAACACATACAGTACTAGTAGCACAATGTGATTTTGAAATAATACAATTTTAACAAGTTTAATGATCTTAAACCATCTTTTCTTTTGTAAACAGCACACGAATAAATTACAAGGTACTAAAAATGTTAAAATATAAAGATGTAGTTACTCCTATTGCTACTAAATCATTTTCTCTCTAATCTTAGACCAATAGATCAAAAAATAATCAAATATTTAACTTTAAAAGCAATAACATCATCATGCATCATAACTTTCAAAGAGAGAGTAGAATAATAAATGGAAGCAATATGTTCTATTTCATGTTAATACCCCACTAAAACCAATCTGAAAAAAATAAAGAAAAAGGGAGCAAATCCAAATAAGATACTACACCATCATATCAAACATATAAAGAATCTCTTTTCTAACACTTATGCGATCTTATTAAGCACAACACAAGTTCAGCTCCTTAGAGCATTTAGGTTACCTTATCAAGATATGTGTCTCTTTTTACTTTTGTTTATAAAAATTTACCATTTTATATCCTTCTTTGCCTAGACCACCTATTGGCTTCTCAATTTTTTATCAAATGAATACTACACCACCTATTGGCTACTTGCTTAATATTGTATCAAATGAAACTAAAGACTATTCATGTATATTTTAAAATGTGTATGGATTCTTAGTTGTTCAGAACTGAACTTACACTGCATTATTTTAAGCTTAGCCACCAAAAACCAAAACAATTATAAATAATCAATTGTAATACCCATAAAATGATGAGGACAAGCAACATAAAGGCTGGTAGCAGAGCAACCTAAAAAAGTCACATTCAATTTACAACATCAACATATAAATAAGATCAAAGGGTTCATCACCGTCAACATCATGTATCCATGATAAATTAATGGACATATACATACACACATATTTAAATAAGACCCATACACCGTTGTCAAAAAGCTATATTTTTTATTAAAAAGGAGAAGCAGCAATTTTTTTTGTAGCCAACAACAAGCAGTAATTTTTTTCAGCCACCAACAAGTAGCATTTATTTGCTACGAGCAACAAGAAGAAGTGTTGTTAGCCATAATTAAATGCATAGGTCAGTTAGATAGAGTAGAGAATGCTTGCTTTATCTATGATTCCAATTCATCAACAATTTATATGCATACTATATTGATAAAGATGTATTTTATGTAAATATAGTCAATGTTTTATTCTTATATTTAGGTGTATGCTTTCTTCCATGACCTATATATGGAAAAATATTTTCCAACCAATGTATTTTCTTCAAGATTTTTTTTCTTCTTCAGGTTTAATGCTAGAATAGATGAATAAAAGGGTGTTTCTATCATACATAGGTTATATGCATCTCAGTACTAAAACATTATATACAACTAGTATAGCTACATTTTTATTGAACATTAATATGTTCTAGTTTATCATATCCATAACATTTGTTTTGTCATAATTAATTTGGTTCAATAAAGGTGAGTTCAATAAGTAACCTCATTAATTGATAGCTTATTTATTGAATCGATATCTATCCCTCAAGTGTACTCACACTTTTTCCCTTTTTTACCATTTGGACTAGAAATAATATACACCTCCTTTTAAAATGATCTAATCTAAATTATTATCCACATTGATGTAAAATTTCTTACTAAATTTATCTAATAAATTAAATACCAAAAACACATGGCAATTGAGTTTTTTTCTGATATCTACCTACTAATTGGAACTTTTTTTGTGGACCAAAGAAGCTGTAACATCACCATATCTTGCTACTATTTGAACATAAGGTTCCAAAAAAAACACCTGTAACTTAGCCCTCAGCATATACATTAAAATACATGATCAAACCAAAAACATAACAAGTTTTAACACCAGTTAGCACAGAAAGAAACTTCCAACATGAACAAATCATACTACCCTAAATGAAATCCTATCAGATGCAACAAGTTTCCCACAAAATATAGAACAAGTTTCTAGAAAAAGGTTTGGTAGCTACAGAATGATGACAGCTAAACGCTGCTGCCAAACATCTCATTAAAAAGGAAAAAAAAGCTATCATAATGAACCCAATCTAACAAAGATATTCTAATAAAAAGGAAGACTTTAAGAATAAAAAAAGGTGTAATTAATGAAACAAAAGTTTCATTGTTACAGCAATACAAACATAACATTGGCTGCAAAAAATAAAAAAAAATTCATCATCATCAAACACGTACACTTTCACCACATTTGAAAGGTGAATCATATACATGCAACAACCCAACAAGGTAGCAGTTAGTTTACATAAATACATTAAAAAAATCCTGTCAAGTGTGCAATGGTAACAAGAGAACAAGTACACATAAATACTTAAATTCGTCCCAATAGAACTCCTTAGTATTGGCAGGCACCAACCTTCATGTTGTACCATCCTTTTCTAGTCTATGCTTAAAAATCTTAGTAATGTTCATTGAAGCACTTGAAAGAAATCTATTCCAAAAATTACAAAAGAATATTAAATGTTAAATCTCATATGAAAATAAATTATCTTGTATAGAAACCAACCAAAAAACAATAAGTGGCATAATAAACATTTTAAGAATGGTCTCCCTATCAACTATTTCTATATTTTTCTCTATGTGATACCACATGTGGTTGATGACCTGGCTAGTGCTGATGTGGTAGAAGACTCCAGATCTGTCTGTGGGGTAGGTGGTGGTAAGTTCTCCACATTGAAGGTAGGTGTCAAACCTAAAGCTGGTGGGACAATGCTTGTAGGTAGGATGGCTGTGCATATAGTTCAGTTGCCCCTCGACCTCCAGGATTAACTCTGCTCCTTTCTGAATGGCCACCTCTCATACCTTCAATGAACATAATTACAAAATAACACATTTATAATGAACATGCCTATGGTGGTACATACATATGCTAGAAAAAAATACTAGTAATTGAAAACATATATAAAGAATATATCATAGGTCATAATAATATAAAGGCTTTAATCTTCAATATTGTCACATTATTATCATCATCATCATCATCTATTTCCTTCATATTCTTCATCTGACTCTATTTCTAGTTCCACTCTCCTCATTTTCTTGAAGTTCTATATCCTCAATGTCTAAAAAAGGACAACTGTGATCAACTAATGATTTAGGTTCTTTGTCTGCTACAATATCAATATAATGGGTTTTGATGACATCCTCTGGAAATGCTCATGTATTTAATAGCAAGATTTTTGATGTCCTCGGCTACTTCTCAGACCCCTCGAACTTTTATCTTGCAAACAACCCACCAATACACATGTTTTTTTGTGCTTGGATAAGATGCATAATAGACCCGAATTGCTTGCTCCGCAAGAATAAATGGTGCATATCTATTGAATCTTCTGTGTGGTTCACATCAACAAGCTTATACTAAGGGTGACTTCTTGTACCTATACTTGGTGTCGGATTCAAACCACTGACAATTGAATAATAGGACTCTCTTTCATAGTAATGCAGGGTATTCCAACTGTAAAACCTCCAGTAGTTGACCATAAACGTCCAATTCTATTACACTAAAATTAGAACACTTTAGGCACACTCCCTATTCATGGTTGCTTTATTTGATCCATGTCACAAAGTGTGAAACTTATATCCATTCACATAATATTTAGGAAACACCTACCACCTCATAAAATCTTTTTTGCAAGGTCCTTTTTGAAATTGGTTGGAGATATTCGAAATAGGATCATGAGCCTATAGAAAATTGAAAGTTATAAGAATGATGGGTAACTAAATCCAACAATATATATATATATATATATATATATATATATATATATATATATATAGAGTTTGAATTTCTATTACTCATATGTGTCTCAAACCAAGATGCAAAGTCTTTATCAAGTTTAGCATCAACTTCGATTTCTACAACATATGGTTGATGTTCTCTTAATCTAGCAATAAATAGTCTATAGCAAATCACCATTAGTTTCATCGATTACATAATAATTTTGCATATATAAACTAGTTTTTAATCATTTCTTTAAGAAATTTAAATACTTACTAAATATAGGGCTTTACTTCTTCACAATTCAATAGAATATACGTGCGAGCTCCATGATATTCATCTGGAGTAAGATATCAAAATCTTTCCTTGCCAATGCTCTACCCCCATGCTTAAATATGGAAAGCATCCCCTCATGTTCTTGAGTTTCATCTCTATCAACGACAATTAGATTTCATGGCACTTTTTGATATCTTGTATTGACATATGGCTCGAAATAATGAGCACAAAATGAAGATATCTCCTCAACCAAATATGCATATAGAACCTTCAACTTTTGTTTTATTGCCACATTATTTTTCAACCTTCGAAGGTACCTAAAGATAATCTTTGTCAAGCTACATAAAATATTATGTCATTTTAAATTAGATTGACATATCAAATTCATATGAGTTATTTTTTTTGCTAACCTTCAAATGGGTACATTCATTGGTATTGAACATGACCTGCTATCCTTGTTTCATATGGAAATGAATGGCGAGATGCTCCATACAATCAAAAAAACTTGGAGGTAATATACGCTCAAGCCTACAGATAATAATAGGAATTTCATCTTCAAGTCGACTCATGTCTTCCACCTATTATTACTATAGATGTAAGGTCTTAAAAAAAGTTATTCATCTCTGTCAAAGATGACCACACATTTTCTGGCAATAGTTCACAAAATGCTATTGGAATTAGCCATTGCATAAACACGTGGTAATCATGGCTTTTCATGCCAAATAATTTGAGCTTATCATATCAACACATCTTGCCATGTTCGAGGCATACCCGGCAAGAAAATCGAAGTCTTTCAGGCCATTCACCCACAATTTTTTTTCCCTACCTATCCAGAGTATAAGTAGCATTTGGATATTACCTTGGCTCGTCGTTTTGATGTAACTCTACACTCCATCGACAAAACTCTTTTATTAGCAGGCCCTAGGACTTTGCAGTGTCTTTGTTTTTCCTTCAAACATTCATCAAATATGGAGACATTATCAAAGACATTTTTTCAATATGGCATGACATCTAGATTATGTCCGAAATGAGTTTGTACTCCAATAAGGTAAATTCAAAAAGATGCTTTCCTTTCTTCCGATCCACCTATCGTAACTCTAAATACAAGCAATTTGTGGACACAGCATCAGTTTCTATCACTTTTTTCACCCTAATTGCTCAATTTGCACTAATATTTCATCTCCTGATCAGACATGTGGTGCAACCTTTCCCACTGTGTTTACCATTCAAAAAAGAATCTTTATTCCTTCGAAATTGATGATATCTTGGTAAGCACTTATGATGATTGTCATCCATGATGTCTTGCCCCCTTTACTCAATGTAAATGCATATTAATCTTTCATGCAATGAGGACATGCAAGCTTCCCTGTAGTACTCCATCCCGACAACATTGAGTATAGGGGAAAATCACTAATTTTCCACATTAGAGCAGCCTTCATTTGAAAATTATGCTTCCTTGAAATGTCATATGTACATACCCCCACCTCCCACAATGTTTTCAACTCTGCAATTAAAGGTTGTAAGAAAACATCCAACTTTCCCTTTGGAATCTTTGGCCCTAGGCACAATTATAGATAAAAACATATATTATCTTTAATACACATCTATTAGGGCAAATTGTATGGCATCAATATAGCCAGCCATGAAGAATATTGTTGTCCGATTGACCAAATGGATTAAAGCCATCAAAGGAAAGACCCAGTCGAACATTTCGACTTACAGCTACAAAATCAGGATGAATTTGATTGAAATATTTCCAAGCTTCAAAGTCTGAACAATGATGCATAACACCATCTTCAGACTCATGCTCAGCAATCTATCTCATTCTTTAGCTGTGGCATTAGATGCAAACAATCTCTATACTCGAGGAGCCAAGAGAAAGTAATACATTTTTTTATAAGGAACATTTATTTTTTGCTTATGAGATCCATGCATTGGTCTCTTGAAATGGGAATGGTGACAAAACTTGTAACTTGCAAGTTCACTATCTTCACCTCTTTATATCTTGCAACCATTAATGCAACAATGAATCTTTTTTACTGGTAGACCCAAACCCTGAACTAATTTTTTGGTGCTGTAGAAACTATCATTCATCACATTGTCCGGTGGTAGTAACTTGGATATCAATTGAAAAATATCATCATAAGCACGTTCAGATAAATGGTGTCTAGATTTAATGTTCAATCACAATTGTAGATAACATTGAATGATATCTATTGCCAGACCAGATCTCCTAATCAGTTGCATTTAGCATTTCAAATAATTTTGTAGCTATTGGGTTCGAGTCCTCTTCAATGACATTAGGATTAATGGAAGGGTAGCAACATCAATTTGCATTGTATCAAAAGCATTGTATGGTTGAGGATTGACAAATCCTAAGTCTATGACTTCATTGAAATTGACATCGAGTTCCCCAGCATCTTACTCGATAGGCTTACCATGTAGATACCAATTATAATATTCACAGACAAATCCATACTTTGCTAGATGATATCTCATAGTATCCACCTCTTGAAAATTTTAAATCTGACACTTATGATGATCGCGTGGACCCTGAATCCTACTCTAGTCCATCAATTATGGGTGACTCGGTGAAAAATTAATGAATCCCACGATGTCCATTTCGTACTCCATAGTAAAAGCACCATCTTTCATCTGATAATCAATCCACTATCGATTTGGTCTTATTTTCTCTAATGTCTATATGTAGTCATACCTTTATGCATACACTAATTCAAGAATCCAACAATAAAATTTTTCAGCTACATATAAAAATAATGAAAGAAAATTTTTGCTTGCAACCTTATAAATAATTAAAATATAACATATATGTAAAACAAACAATAACCTGATTAAAAAAATATAATCTAATAAGCTTTAAAAGATCAAATCATTAAATTTTGTATGGTTGAACTTTTAACAACTCATAACCTGATTTTGAATTCAAGATATATATATAACTTCATTTTGTAATCATACATACATATTAATGTGATTTAACATTTCATATTAATACAAATAAATTTGCCATTGATACAATGGTGTAGTTTAATTTTAAGTCCATGTAGTAAAAACTTAAAATGAAATACTTTCATGCATACAACTAATTATCAAAAGCTAAACACATAAACTAGTCACAATGTATCAATGCTAACTTCAATCGAGGGTTCTATCCATGAAGGCCCTTCCTCTCAATAATTAATTAAGGGACATGAGGGAGAGAAAAATCAGTTTGATAATGTTTCTGGCCTCAAAACTGAGGTAGAAGATTTAAAAAGAAGAACAACAAACCAGCAAAATAAAATCATCAACCAGGTCAGAGTTAGACATCAATGATTCTGGTAACAACCCAAATTGGTGCTACGATTTCTGTTAGTTCTGGAGTTTTTGCAAGCAAAACACTAGACTTTTCTGAGCAAAATAGAAGAAAATGAGGGTGGTGTTACTAATGGCGGTGATTGAAGATGATTGTGATGGATGGCGGTTGGGTGATGATGGTTGGCAGTTATGGGTATCAATTACATTGGATTGAAACGACTTGGGGAATTTAGGCTACTATCTAAAAAAAATTGAAGAGAATAAAATTTAAAGTTGAGTTTAAAGTGACTTAGAAGATTTCACAAAAAAATAAAATAAAGTGATTTAGGGAAGCTCAAAATGATGAAGTTGTGGATCTAAAATAAAAAGGTCATTGTTTTGGAAAAAGTAATGATACCATAGTTATATTAAAATATAAATATGGTTTATGGCATGTTGTATAATTATTTCCATTTATATTTTGTAAATAAAAATAATATGGTCTATAGAAAAATTTTACATTTTGTAATAAAGATTTTATTTTTTAGTAATACTTTTATATTTATTTTATATATGTTTATTGTTATTATTTTCATATTTATTATATTATATAATTATTATTTATAAATAATTGTTTCACAAAAAAAAAATAACTGTTATAATACATTACACAAAAGTTAGCATAAATTTACATCTGTTGTTAAAAAAACAAAGCTAACAACCAAAGTTTAAATGATTAAATCCATATAAAATATTTTTAAATCCATTTAATTAAAGTTCCGTTAATTGTACGGGAAAAAAAATTATAACCATATAAGAAAAAAAATATTAATAAATAAACTAAAATATTTTAAAATTATTAATCAACTGAAAATTTTATCATGCTATTCTCGAATCAAAGCAATATTCATAAAGATATATTTAACTAAACATTTGCTAAATTTAGCGACGGAAATAAAATTCCGTCGCAAATTTAGCGAAGGAACCAAATTCCATCGCTAAATTAGCGATGAAACTAAGAATCCGTCACTATTCCAAACATAATTTTGTTAGTTAAAATTCTAAAAGTTCTTTAGGGACGAAACTGATAATCCATCGCTAATATAATGATGTAACTAATAATCAATCGCTATCTAATAGCTCCCACCAACTTACTGCCTTATTGTGGTGACGAAATATTTTCCATCTATAAATCGATTGCTAAGTTTGTTTCCATCATGAATCCATCACAAATTTGTAATGGATAAAGTCCATTGCTAAAATCCATCACTAAATTGGCTATTTTTTTGTACTAGACAGACAAACAGATAGTCAAACAGAAAGATAAACTAACAAAAGATAGATTAATACATAGATAGAAACACATATAGATGGATTGATATAATGATTGAGAGACATTTTGATTAACAAATTGATAGATTGATTGATAAAGATATTGATAGATAAATTGATAGATAGATTGAGATAGATGATAGTTATATAGATAGATAGATTGATAGATAGAAAGATAGATAGATAGAAAGATAGAGAGATAGAAAGATAAATAGATAGAGAGAAAAAGAGATCGACAGGTTATTAGAAAAATAAATTGATAGATAGATATACATATAGATAGACTGATAGATAGATAGATAGATAGATAGACTGATAGATTGATAGGAAGATATATAGAGAGATAAATAGATAGACAGATAGATAGAGATATAGATATTATAGATATTTAGATAGATAGATAGCTAGATAAATAGAAACAAAGATAATTAGATAGATACATAGATAGATAGACAAATAGATAGGTAGAAAGATTTATTGATATATAGATAGATAGATAGATAGATAGACAATTAGATTGATAGATATAAAGACATAGATAAATAGATAGATAGATAGATAGATAAAAAGATAGATATATAGATAGATTGATAAATAGAAAGTCAAATAAGAAGACAGATAGACAAATAGATAGACAAATAGATAGTAAGATAAATAGACAAAAAAGATAGATATAGATAGAAAGATAGATAGAAAAATAGATAGACATATAGATAGTTAGATAGTTAGATAGATAGATAGATACATAGATAGACAATTAAATAGACAGATAGATAGATAGATACGTAGATATAAAAATAAATAGACAAATAGATAGATAGATAAATAGACAGAAAGATAGACAGATTGATAGATAGATAAAAAAAAACACACACACACAGATAGATAGATATATAGATAGATAGATAACTAGAAAGATAGATAGTCAGATACATAGACAGATAGATAGAAATATAGATACATAGATAGATAAATAAATAGATAGATCGGTAGGTAGATAGATAAATAGATAGATAGACAAAATGGTAAATAGATAGAAAAAAAAGACTAATATACATACAGATTGATATATATATATATATATATATATATATGGACAAACATACACTTAAATAGACAAACAGATAAAAAGATAGAAAGAAAAATAGATAGATACACAGATACATAGACTGATAAATAGTTGAATTATTAGAAAGATTGATAAACATATAGATAGATAGATTGATAGACAAATTGATAAGCAAATTGATAGACTAATAAATTAACTGATTTATAGAAAAATATATAGATAGATAAATAGAGAGATAGATCGATAGATTATTAGACAAAAATTAAACAAATATATAAATAGAAATATAGATAGATACATATATAAATAGAAAGACAGATAGTTAGATAGATAGATAGAGAAATAGATAGACAAATAGATAGGTAGATAGAAAAATAGATAGAGAAAAAATATATAGACAGACATATAGATTGAAATATAGACAAATAATTAGAAAGAAAGATAGACAGATATATATATATAGACAGATAGATAGATAAATAGATAAATAGATAGACAGATAAAAAAGATAGATAGATATAGAGATAGATAAATAGATTGATTGATAGATTTATAGACATATAGATAGATGACAAATATATAGATAACTATAAATATAGAAAGATATTTAGATAGACAGATAGAATATAGAAAAATAGAATGACATATAGACAAATAGATAAATAGATAAACAAAAAGATAGATAGATATATATATAGTTAGACAGATAGATAGACAGATTGATAGACAGATAGACAGAAGATAATATATATATATATATATATATATAGATTGATTGATTGATAGACACGTATATAGATAGATATATAAATATATAGATAGATAAATAGATAGAAAAACATATCGATACACATAGAGATTGACAAAATTATAAATAGACAAATAGAAAGACTAACAGATAGACACACAGAGAGATATATAGTTAGATAAATAGATAGATAGAATGATAGATAAATAGATAGATAGACAAATAAATAGGTAAATAGATAATTAGATAGATAGAAAGATAAAAAAATCGACAGACAGTAAGAAAAATAGATAGACATAAAGGCATATATATAGATAAACACATAGATAGATAGACTTTTAGAAAGATATAAAAAAAGAAAGATAGACAAATAAATAGATAGATTGATAGTTAGATTTATATAAAGAGAGATAAATAGTTATTTAGATAGATAGATGCACAGATTGATTGAAAGATTGATAAATTATTTATAAATAGATAGATAGATTGATTGATTGATTAGACTGACATATAGATTGATAAATAGACATATAGTTAGACATTTACATAGACTATATGATAGACATATAGATAGATATATAGATAGACAAACAGATAGATAGATATATAGATAGATACATAGATAGTTAGATAGAATGATAGACAGACAGATAGATAGAAAGATAAATATATAGATAGTTAGAAAAATATATAGACATACAAATAGATTGATAGATAGATAGATATATAAATAGATTGATAGATAGACAGATAGATAGATAGACAGAAAGACTAATAGATATTCAAACAGATAGATAGACAGATGGATAGATATACAAATAGATATATAGCCAAATAGACATGCAAAAATATAGATAGATATAAAGATGATTGAATTATTCAATGGTAGATGATAAGATAATAGATCGATAGACAAATAATTAGATAGATAGATAAAAAATATATAGATTGATAGTTATATTGATAGAAAAATAAATAGACAAATTGATAGATAGATAGGTAGATAGATAGACAAACAAATAGATAGAAAGATAGTAAGACTAACAGATAGATAGATAGAAAGATATATAGACAAATAGATAAATAATTAGATAGACAAATAGAAAGATATATAGAAAGAAAGATAGATAAACAAATAAATAGTTACTTTGATTGATAGATTTTTAAAAGATAGATAGACACATAGATTTACAGATAGATAAATAATTGATAGAAAGATCGATAGAAAATTCATACACACTTTGATAGATGGAATGATAGATAGATAAATAAATTTATTAGAGAAACATAGTAAAATCGATTGATTGGTATATAGATAGATAGATCGATAGATTATTAGACAGACAGATAAATAGTTAAATAGAAAGATAATTAGATAGATAATAGATAGATAGATAGAGAAATAGATAGATAGATACACAAATAAAAAGATAGATACATAGATAGTCATATAGATAGATAAATAAATAGACACATAGATAAATAGATAGATAGATAGATAAAAATTTAGACAAATAAATAGATAGATAGATAGATAAATAGACACACACACATTATATATATATATATAAAGATAGGTATATAGGTAGATAGAAGGATAGGTAGATAGGAATATAGATAGACAAATAGATTGATTGTTAGATAGACTTATATGTCGATAGATAGATACACAGATAAATAGACAGATAGATTGACAAAAAATAGACAGACAACTAGATAGACAAATAGATAGATAGATAGATAGACAAATTGATAAATAGATAGATAGATCTATAGATAGACAAATAGATAAATAGATAGATAGATAGATAGAATGAAATACAATTGGATAGATAGATAGACAAATAGATAGATTGAAATATAGATATAGAAATAGATAAATAAAGAGATAAACAAATAGATAGATAGATAGATAGACAGATAGATAGATGGAAAAATAGTCAAATATATAGATAGATGGTTAGATAGATTAACATAAAAGATAAATAATAGATAGATAGATAGAATAACAGATAGATATAGAGATAGATAAATAGACAGATAGATAGATAGATAGAAAAATACTTAGATAGATAGACAATTAGATTGACAGATTGATAGAATGATTGATAGATAGATATATAGATAAATAGAAATATAGATGGATAGACATATAGATATAAAGAAAGATAACCACATAGATAGATAGTTAGCTAAATAGATAAATAGGTAGATACATAGACCAATAGATAGACTGATATACATAGATTGATAAAAAATAGATAGATAGACAGACAGATAAATAGATAAATAAATAAAAATATAAATAGAAAGACAAATAGATAGATAGATAGACAGATAAAACTATAGTCAATTAGATAGAGACATAGATAGACTAATAGATAGATAGATAGATAGACCGATAGATTATTAGACAGATAGATAAATAGTTAAATAGAAAGATAATTAGATAGATAAATAGATAGATAGATAGAGAAATAGATAGATAGATACACAAATAAAAAGATAGATACATAGATAGACATATAGATAGATAAATAAATAGACACATAGATAAATAGATAGATAGATAAAATTTTAGACAAATAAATAGATAGATAGATAGATAGATAAATAGACACACACACACACACACACACACACATATATATATATATATAAAGATAGGTATATAGGTAGATAGAAGGATATGTAGATAGGAATATAGATAGACAAATAGATTGATTGTTAGATAGACTTATATGTCGATAGATAGATACACAGATAAATAGACAGATAGATTGACAAAAAATAGACAGACAAATAGATAGACAAATAGATAGACAAATTGATAAATAGATAGATAGATCTATAGATAGACAAATAGATAAATAGATAGATAGATAGATAGAATGAATACAATTGGATAGATAGATAGACAAATAGATAGATTGAAAATATTGATATGAAATAGATAAATAAATAGATAAACAATAATAGATAGATAGATAGATAGACAGATAGATAGATGGCAAAATAGTCAATATATAGATAGATGGTTAGATAGATTAACATAAAGATAAATAATAGATAGATAGATAGAAAGACTAATAGATAGATATAGAGATAGATAAACAGACATATAGATAGATAGATAGAAAAATACTTAGATAGATAGACAATTAGATTGACAGATTGATAGAATGATTGATAGACAGATATATAGATAAATAGAAATATAGATGGATAGACATATAGATATAAAGAAAGATAACCACATAGATAGATAGTTAGCTAAATAGATAAATAGGTTGATACATAGACCAATAGATAGACTGATAGATACGTAGATTGATAAAAAAATAGATAGATAAACACACAGATAAATAGATCAATAAATAAAAATATAAATAGAAAGACAAATAGATAGATAGATGGACAGATAAAACTATAGTCAATTAGATAGAGACATAGATAGACAAATAGATAGATAGATCGATCGATGAATAGGTAGATAGATAGATAGATAGACAGACAGATAGATAGATTTATAAACAAATAGATAGATAGGACACATAGAAAGACATACAGTAGATAGATAGATAAATTTTAGATAGATAAACCAATATAGATATAAAGATATATAGATAGATAGACATATAGATAGACTCATTTTTAAATAGATATATAAATAGATAAATAAATTGATAGATGATTGATATATTGATAAATAGAAATATAGACAGATAGATAGATATAAATATGGGCAAAAAGATAGACAGATAGATAGACATATAATAAATAATTCATAGATATATTCAGAGATAACTTGATAGATAGTATGATAGATTGATTAATAGATGATAACAAATTGATAGATAGATAGATATGTAGATAGATAGACAATTAGATAGATAGATAGATATACAAATAGATAGATAGATAAAAAGATAGATAGATATATATATATATATATACACATATATTAAGACAAATAATAAATAAATAAATAGATAATTAGATTAGTAGTATGTAGATAGAAAGATTATTAAATAGATAGATTTACAAATAGTTAGACACAAATATAGACATCTAGATATAATGATAGATAATACATTAACAGATAGATTGATAGATAGATAGATAGATAATATATAGATTAGACTGATGGATATATTGATTGATTAAAGATAGACAGATAGATAAATAGATCGATAGAGAGAATGGAGAGACAAATATATAGAAAGAAGATAGATAAATAGATAGACACTGTGATAGACATACAGATAGATAGATAGACACATAGATATATAGTTAGATAACCAAAATATAGATAAAAAGATAGATCAGATAGATAAACATATAGATATACATATAGGAAGAAAATAGATAGACAAATAGATAAAAAGATAGACAGACAGATAGATAGATAAATTATAGATTGATAGATCTATAAACAAATAGATAGAGAGATAAATAGATAGATAGATAAGTAGATAGACTTATAGATAGATAGATAGATAGGCAAATTGAAAGATAGATATAAAAGATAAATAAATAGATAGATAGACACACCATTAGAAATATATAAATTAAAAAAGATAGATAGAAAGATAAATAGATAGATTAATAAATATATTTTGAGATATAAGATAGATAGATGATTGATTGATAGAAAGATTGATAGATGAATTGGTAGAAACATTGATAGATAAATTGATAGATAGATTGATAGACAAATAGTTCAATTATAGATTGATAGATAGCTAGATAGATACAAATATAATAATTTATAGATTGAGAGATTATTAGAGAGATAGATACATACATACATAGACAGATACATAGGTTGATTGATAGAAAGTTTAATTATACATAGATAGATAAATAGACAAATAGATAGACAAATAGATATATAGAAATAAAGATAAATAGATAGATAAAAGATAGATATATATATATAATCGATAGATGATAGACAGATAGACAAATAGAATGATAGATAGATAGACATATATATTAGATAGATATATAGATAGACCTATAGATAAATAGATAGATAAAAGATAGATAGATAGATAGTTAGACATTTAGATAGACATATAGATAGAAAAATAGATAGATAGAATGATTGATAGACATATATATAGACAAATAGATAGTCTAATAGATAGATATACAGCCACACAGATAGATAGACAGATAGATATATAGGACATATAGATAGATATACAGTCACACAAACAAACAGATAGATAGATTAATAAGATTGATAGATTCATAGATTATTAAATATATAGAAAGACCGATACATAGATAGAAACATAGAAAGATAGATTAGATTGATTGAAAGTTAGAGAAATAGATATATAGATAGAAAGATAGACAACACATAGATAGATATAGATAGATAGACAAATAGATTGACATATGTATAGATAAAAATATAGATAAATAGATGGATAAAAAATAGATAGATAGATAGATAGAAAGATAAACTGATATATAGATAGATAAATGGATATATTAAATAGATATATAGATATACAAATAGATTAATCAATAGATTGACATATAGATAGACAAATCGATAGACATATAGATTTTCAGATAGATAGATTGATATATTGATAAAGATAGACATGTCGATAGACATATAGATAGACAATTAGATAAATAGATAGATAAACAGAAATATGGACAGAAAGATAAATAAACCTATAGATTGATAAATAGAAATATAGATAGACATATGATAGTTTAATAAATAGACATATAGATAGACATAAAAATATACAAATAGATACACAGATAGATTGATAGAATGATAGATATATAATAGATTTATAAACAGACACATAGATAGACAGATATATAGATAGTCAAAATGATATACAAAAAGAAAGATTGGTAGTTAGATAGATAGATAAATTTATAGATAGATAGACAAATAGAAAGAAAGAAAGACTGACATATATAGAGATAGACTGATAGTCAGATAGATAGATTGACAGGTAGACAAACACAAAGATAGAAAGATATATATAGATACACAAATAGATAGATAGATAAATTGATTGATTGATAGACAGTTAGAAAGCCAGATTAAGAGATATATTGATAGATAGATTGATAGAGATATTGATAGCCAGATTGATAATTAGATAGATAGATTGATTGACATAAAGATAGATAAAATAGATAGATATATAAACAGATAGATATATAGATAGATAGATAGGCAAATAGATTGACTGATAGATATATAAACAAATAGATACATAGATTAATAGATAGATAGACAGATTCAAAGACACATAGATAGTCATATAGATAGATAGTTTGAGATAAAAATTTATACAAATAGAATGATAGAAAGATAGATAGAAATATTGGTCGAAAAATAGATAAGCAGATAGATAGATAGATAGGTATATAGTTAGACGAATGATAGATATTTAGATAAATAATAGATAGATAGATAGACAAACAAATAGATAGATAGATAGATAGATAAAGAATTAGATAGATAGAAAGATAAATAAATATATAGTTAGACAATATAGATAGATAGATAATTAAATAGATATATAAACTAATTATAGATAGATAAATAGATTGACAGATTGATAAATAAATATATAGATAGATAGACAAATAGATAGATAAATAGATAGATAAATAGATAGAGAGATAAATAGATAGAATGATCATTTAGATAGATTGAGAGATTGATAAATAGATTGAGCTAAAGATTGTTAGACAGATTGATAGACAAATTGATATATATTTTGATAGAAACATGGATTTACAGATAGATAGATAGATAGATAGATAGAAAATAGATAGATAGATAATTATACAGATAGATAGATAGTAAGATTATTAAACAGACAAATAGAATGATTATTTGATAGACATATTGACAAATAAATATATAGAAAATTTTACATATAGATAGATTGTTAGAAGACTAATAGATACATAGATATTTCAAAAAAACAAGTAGATAGATAAATAGATAGATAAAATGACATATAGATACACAAATAGAAAGAAAGATAGATTGATTAATTGATTGATTGGCAAACAAATAGATAGAATGTTAGATAGATAGATAGATTGACGAACATATAGATAGATGATAGATAGATAGATAAACACATAGACAGACAAATAGATACATAGATAGAAAGATAGACAGATAGATATATAGATAGATATATATATATATATATAATAGACAGAGAGATAGATTGATAGATATATAAAAATATAGATTGATAGATAGATAGACAGATAGACAGTTAGATAGATAGATAGATAGACATATCTATAATGAGATAGACAGATTGTTATATAGAATGACTAAAAAATATATCGACACATAAATAAACAGATAAATATATAGACAAATAGAAAGTAAGATAGATATATAGATAGATAGTTAGAAAAATATATATACAGATAGATAGATTAGATTGATTGATTGAGAGATAGATAGATTGACGGAAAGATACATAGATGGATATATAGATTGATAGATAGATTTATATATAGATTGATAGATTAGATTGAGAAATAGAATGATAGATATATAAAGAGATAGATCGATAGATAAATAGATAGACAAGACAGATAGATATATAGATGGACATATAGATAGATAGATAGACAAATATATAGATAGAGAGATATCGAGAGTTATAGATAGACAGATAGACATATAGATAGATAACCATAAAGATATACAAATAGATAGATAAATAGATATACAAATATATATACAAATAGAATTATAGATAGATAGATCGAAAAAACCATAGACAGATAGATAAACAGATAGATAGACAAATATATACAGAGATAGATATATTGATTGAAAGACAAATAAATAGACAGATATATAAATAGATATATAGACAGATAGATTGAAATATAGATGGACATATATAGATAGATAGATAGACATATAGATTGATAGATAGATAGACAAAATAGGTAAATAGATAGATTGATAATTAGACAAATAATTAGATAGAAAGATAGACATATAAATATACAAATAGATAGATATATAGATATATTAATAGATAGACAATTCGATTGTCAGATTAAAACATAAATACATTTATAAATAAATAGATTGGTAAATAGATCCATAGATAGATAGATACATAGATAAATATATAGATAGATGGTTAGATAGTTAGATTAAAAAATATAAAGATATAAAGATAAAAAGATCAAAAGATAAATAGATAGGTTGAATGATAGATAGATACATATGGAAAAAAATTGACATATACATAGACATATGGATATATTGATAGATAGACAGATAGATAGACAAATAGATATATTGATAGATAGGCAGGAAAGATAGATTGATAGATAAAAAATATATAAATAGGCAAATACATATATAGATAGATAGATATATAAATAGATAAATAGACACAGATAATATTGATAGATAGACTGATATATATATATACATAAACAGATTGATAGTCAGATTAATAGACAGATTGATAGATATAAAGATAGACAGAAAGATATATAGATATATTGATTGATAGATAGACAGTTAGATAAATAAATAATAGATAGACAAATTAATAGATAGATTGATATATAGATTGATATATAGACAAATTAATTGATAGATTGATAATTGATATAGATTGATATATAGCACAAATTAATTGATAGATTGAAAGATAGATAGATTGAAATATTGATAGATATATCGATAGTTAGACAAATCAATAGACAGATAGAAAGTCAAATACATAGATAGATAATAAATAGATTGTTTAATAGATTTTTATCAGATAGATAGATAGATAAATAAATAAATAGATAATAGGCAGATTGATAGAAACTTTAATAAACATTTTTATAGACAGATTTATAGATAGATTTATTGACTGATAGTTAGATTGATTTATTGATTGAGAGAAAGATAGAAAAATAAAAAGATAGACGAATAGATAGACAGATTTATTTGATTGATTGATTGACATATACATTGTCAAAAAAATATATAGATACAAAGACATATAGATATAATGATAGATAGACATATAGATAATTGAATAGACATATAGATAGGCAGATAGATAGATATAGAGATAGATAGACAAACAGATAGATAGATTGATAGATAGATAGATAGACAGTTACATACATAGATAGATAGCCAGATTGATAGATATATAGATATATTGATAAATAAATACATAGATAGATAGATATATTATTAGATAAATAGCTAGATAGATAGTTAGATAGATAGACATATAGATAGACAGATAGATATATTCATAGATAGATAGATAAAAATTAAATAAAGATATAGATAAACATATAGACTAAGAGATAGATAGATAGATAGACAGATAGATAAACAAATTAATAGATAAATTGATAGAAAGATTGATTGATTGATTGATATATAGATTTATAGATAGATTGTTATATAGATTGGTAGATACATTGATACACTAATTGATTAAAAAAGTGATAGATAGATTTATAGATAGATAGAGTTATCGATTGATAGGCTGATAGAAAGAAAAATTAATAGATAGATAGATAGCTAGTCAGATTATTAGAAAGATAGATCAAAAGATTATTACACATATAGATTGAAAAGTAGATTTATAGATAGAAAGATAGATAGACATATAGATAGACAAATAGTTAGATAGATAAATTGATAGATAGACAAATAGATATGCAGATAGGAAAATAGATAGATTGCCATATAAATAGAGAGATAGATAAAATGATAATAAGATAGATAAACTGATAGATATTCAGATAGATATATAGCAAGATAGATGCTTAATAGTTAGATAGACTTATAGATTGAAAAATAGATAGATAGATAGTCAGATAGATAGATAGTCAGATAGATAAAAATATAGCCTGATAGAATAATAGATATATAGACAGTTAGATAAAGAATTATATAAATAAATATAAACATAGATAGATTTAAAAATATATACATAGATAGATAAACAAAAAAATAGATAGATAGATAGAGAGAGAGAGATAGATAGACTAATAAATTTACAGAAAAATAAATAGGCCAAAAGATAGAGGGATTGACAGATAGATAGATAGATAGATAGAAATATAGACAGATAGATAGATAGAAAAATAGATAGATAGACTAGATAGATAGACAAAACTATAGATAGAGAGATAGAATATTGATTAGTAGATTGATTATTATATAGATAGATAGATAGACATATAGACATATAGATAAATAGATAGATAGATAGATTGATTGATTATATATTTATACACAGATTGATAGTCCTAGAAATATTAAAATTTATAGACAAATAGATATTTAAAAATATAGATAGATAGAAAGACAGATAGATTGATTGATAGATAGATAGACAAATATATAGATAGATAGATAGACAAATAGATAGATAGATAGACAAATATATAGACAGATAGAAAGAAAGAAAGGAAGATAGATAGATAGATAGACAAATAGATAGAAAGATAGATTGATATATATATATATATAAAGATAGATATATAGATATATAGTCAAATAGATACACAAATATATAGATACATAGACAAATAGTTAGATAAATAGATTAATTGATAAATAGACATATAGATATTTAGATAAATAGATAGATAGGTAGGTAGATAGAAAGACAGATAGATAGAAAGAATGATAGAAAGATAAAATCATATAATGATAAATAGATAGATAGATTTATTGATTGATAGATATATAGATAAAATAATTGATAGACACATAGATAGATAGATTGATAGACAAGTAGACAGATAGATTAATAGATAAATAAAAAGATTGATAGACAGATAGATATGTAGAAACTTAGACAAATAGATAGAAAGACAGACTGACTGACAAAATATAGATAGATAAACAAATAGATAGTCAAACAGATAGATATATAGATAGATAGGCATGAAGGCAAGTAGTCAGGAAAGATAGATAGACAGACTAATTTATAGATAGGTAGACATCCATACATATAGATAAATAGATAGATAGAAAGTTTAACAGATAGATCAAAAGATAGATAGAAAGTTAGATAGAAATAAAGATAGATAGATAGATAGTTAGATAGACAGACAGATAGATATATTGATAGATAAATAAATAGATAGATAGACAAATATAAAGATAGATAGATAGAGAGCTCGATTGATATATAGATAAATTGATAGAAAGAATGATATATAGATTTTTAAATAGATTGACAAATAGTTTAAAGACAGATTTATAGATATATTGATAGATAGATTGATAGATAATAGATTATTAGGACTGATAGATGGAAAGATAGATAGATAGATATATAGATAGATTGAGATTGATATGATTGATAATATATGATATATAAATAGACATTTAGATATATTGATAGATAGATTTATAGATACAGTATAGATAGATAGGACAGATAGATATACATATAGAAAGATAAAAAGAGATACATACAGATAGATATAAAGATAAAGATAGATAAATTTTTTGATAGATAGACAATTAGATAGACAGATAGATAGATAGATAGATAGATACAGATAGATCGATAGATTAACAATAGATAGATAGATCCGACTATAGACAAAAAGATAATTAGATAAATAGATAGATTAAAGTGACAGATAGGCAAGTAGTCAAGGCAGAGGCACATCAATTTTTGGCGAAGTAGGTAGATAGATTGGACCACACAAACAAAACAAATAGACATATAGAATGAAGACAATAGACAAAACAAAATAGACGGGCATATAGTCAAATAGACAGATATATTAATATATAGATATACAGATACATAGAAAGACAAACAGACAGATAGATATTTATATAGATAGATAGATAGTTTGATAGAGAGATTGATAGACATATATATAGACAAATTGAAAGTTAGATAGATAAATATATAAATAGAGAGATAGATAGATATATAGACAAATATTTAGACATATAGATAGATAGATAGACATATAGATATATAGATAGAAAGATTGATAGATATATAGACAATTTGATAAATAGAATGATAGACAAATTGATAAATAGATTAATAGACATATTGATAGATAGATTAATAGGCATATTGATAGATAAATTGATAGACATATTTATAGATAGATAGATACATAGATATATTTAGAGATGGATATGTAGATAAATAGATAACAAAAGAATAGACATAGAGATAAATAGATATAAAAACAATATTAGACTGATATATAGATAGATAGACAGATCGATAGACATATAGATAGACAGATAGACACATAGATCGATACATAGATAGATAGATATATAGATAGATAGAAAGAAAGAAAAATAGAGTTATAAAAAGACATAAAGATAGAGAGATAGATAGATAGATATACATATTAGATAGATAGATAGGAAGATAGATTATATAGATATATTGATAGATAGACAAATAGATAGAAAATAGATAGATATATTATAGATAGATAGGTAGTTAGATAGACAAATAGATAGATAGATAGATAAATAGATACATAGACAAGTATATAATAGAAAGCTAGATAGAATGATAAACATAAAGATAGATATATAGATAGACAGATAGATAGACACACCACACACACACATAAATAAATAATGTAATATATATATATATATATATATATATATATATATAAGATATTTAGATAGATAAATAGATAGATAAATCAACAAGTAGATAGACAAATAGATAGACAAATAGATAAATAAATAGATAGATATATAGATAGATAGATAGATAGACAAACAGATAAATAATAGACAAATATATAGTAAAATAAAAAGATGTATATATTTGATAGATAGACATACAAGCAAGTATTAAGGCAGCTAGATAATCAAGTAGGTATGCAAAAAGAAAGAAAAACAAACAAATATACACATAGAAAGATAGACAAACATACAAATAGACAAACTTACAGATAAATAGATAGATAGATAGTTAGACACACTGATAGTCATAGATATAGACAAGTAGACAGACAAATATATTAATATATATATATATATATAGAAAGTTTGATTGATAGATTCATAGGAAAATTAATAGACAAATAGATAGATATATAGATAGATAGAAATATAGATAAAGAAATATATAGATAGATATATAGAAAGATATACAAATTATTAGAAAGAATGATATACAGATTAATAGACATTTTGACAGATAGATTGATAAATATATTGATAGACAAATAGATAGATAAATAGATAGATAGACATATAGATTGATAGACGTAATGATAGACAAATAGTTAGGAGTAAGGTAGATATATAAATAGATTAGTAGACTGAGATATATATATATATATAGTTAGGATAGACATATTATAGACAGATAGAGTAGAGAGAGAGAGAGATAATTAGATAGATAGAGATATAGATAGATAGATATATAGTTAGATAGAAAGACAAGTAGATAGACTTATAAATAACATATAGATATATAAATAGATAGGCAAAAAGATAGATAGACATAATGATTTATAAATAGATAGATAGATAGACATGTATATAAATTGATAGATAGACATATATATATATGAAAGATAGATAGATAAATAGATTGATGATTGGGAAATAGATAGACAAATAGATAGATAGATATACAAATAAATAGATGATAGATATACAACTAAATAGATAGATAGATAGACATATAGATAGATATAGATAGATAGACAGATAGATAAGTAGTTAGATAGATATATAGAAAGACATAGTCGATACATTGATAGATAGATAGACAGACAAATAGAAAGACAGACAGAAAGATTGATAGAACCACAAATAGTCAGGATCGATAGAAAGATATATAGATAGCTAGACAGATAGATAGACAAAAATTTAGATAGACAGAAAGATTGAGCCATAGATAGATAGATAGATAGACAAATAAATAAATAAAAAGATTGATAGATAGTTTGATAGACAGACAGATAGGTAGAAGATAGAAAGATAGATCGATAGATAGATATATAAATAGAAAGATTGATAGATAGAGTGATAGATATATAGATAGAAAGATATATTGACATATTTATAAAAATATTGATAGATAGATAATAGACATTTTTATAGACAGAAGACAGATAGATTGATTGATTATAAACAGAAAGGTAGATAGATATATAGATATATAAAATGATTCATAAATATATAAATGGATCAATAGATTATTAGATAGATAGATAGACACATAGACAAACAGATAGGTATATTGATAGATATATCGATAGAAAAATTTAATAGATAAATAGATATGTAGATAGAAAGATATATGGATAGACATATATATAGATAAATAGAAAGATTAGATTGATAGATAGATACACAAATAGATAGATCGATAGATAAATATATACACATATTTATAGATAGATAGACAAACATATATATAGACTACACATTATTATATTGATATATAGATAGATAAATAGATAGATAGATAGACAGATAGCTAGACAGATAGATATATAGATAGATAGATGATTGATAGATAGATAGATTGATTGGTAGACAGATAGATAGATAAATAGATAGACAAATAGTTTGATAGATTTTTAAATAGATTATTACTATGATATATATATATATAATTAAATAGATAGATATGCAGATAGATTAACATATAGATAGATATATAAATATACAGATAGATAATCTTATAGAAAGATAGATATATAGTGAGATAGAAAGATAGATAGATATATTGATAAAAAGACATATATACAGACAGAAAGATAGATAGACAGATACATTGATAGATAGATATATAGATATGCAGACAGACATATAACAAATAGATAGATAGATAGATAGACAAATAGATAGAAATATAGATATATCGATAGATATACAGATGATAATTAGATAGATAGATAGATAAATAGAGAGGTAGTTAGATAGGCAAATACATATACTAATAAATAGATAGATAGGTAGATAGATATATAGATAGATAGACAAGTTGATGGCTAGATTGAAAGATAGATAAACATATAGATAGATATATAGATAGACAGATAAATAGACAGATTGATAGATAGAAAAATATATAGAGATATATAGACAGATAGATACATAGATAGACAGATAGATAGATAGACAGATAGATAAATAGATGACAAATATATATACAAATAGATAATAAATTAGATATATAGATAGATAGACAAACATGTAAACATCAAGCAGGCAGACAATTAGGTAGTTATAGAGACATATAGATAAACAAAAAAACAAATAGACACAGAATGATAGACAAACAAACAAAAAAACAAAAAGACAAGCAAATAGATAGATAGATAGAAAAAATAGATATATAGGTAGATAGACAAATAGATTGACATACAGATTGATGATTGACTGATAGATACATAAATTGATAGAGAACTAGAAAGATATATAGAAAGACAAACATATAGATACACAAAAGATAGATAGATATAGATAAATAAATAAATAAACAAAATGATAGAAAATTCAATAGATATATTGATAGACATATTGAAAGATAGATTTTTAGATAGATTATAGATATATTGATAGACATATTGATAGACAAATAGATAGATAGATAGATAAATAGATAGAAGATAGATAACAGATATATAGAGATAAGATAAATAGATAAATAGTAGATAGATAGATAGATAGAATATAGATAGATAGATAGATAGACAGATAGATTGAAAGATATAAAGACAGATATAGATATATAGTTAAACAAAATATTAGACTAATATATATATATATATAAAGGCTAATAGATAGATAGATAAATAGAAAGAAAGATAGATAGATAAATATAAAGATATTTAGATAGACAGATTGATAGGTAGATAGATAGATAGATATATAGATAGATAGATTGATTGATTGATAGACAAGCAAAGATATAGCCAAAAGATTGACAGATAGCTCAATATATAAATAGATAAATATTTAGATAGAAAGATAGACACATAGATAGACAGATAGATAGGCAGTTAGGTAGAAGATAGACAGACAAACTAAAAGACTAATAGATAACAGTCAAGCAAATAGATAGATAGCTTTACTTATAGATAGAGAGATAGATAAATAGACATACATAAAGAATGATAGAAAGATAAATAGATAAATAGAAAGATTAATAGATATATTGATAGACAAATAGATACACAAATAGAAAGATAGAAAGATAGATAGATAGATAGAATGATAAATAAAATTTTACTAGATAGATTTATAGATAGATTGATAGATATATTGATAGACATATTGATAGACAAATAGAAAAAAAATTAGATAGATAGAAAGATAGATAGACAAATAGATAGATTGATAGATCGATAGATAGACAAACTAATAAATAGATATATGGATACATAGATTGATACACTTATAGATAGATTGATAAATAGACAAATCAATAGATAGATAGATATATAGATAGATAAATAGACATATAGATAGTTAGTTAGATAGATAGATTTAGAGAAAGATAGATAAATAGATTAATAGAAAGATTGATATAAAGAAATAAAGATTGATTTATTTATTTATTTATAGATATTTAGAAAGATACAAAGATAGTCAAATAAATATTGTTATAGTTCACTAGATTATTAGACATATTGATAGATATATAGATAATAGATAAATAGATAGATATACAAATAGACAGATAAATATATAGAATGATAGATTGAAAGTCAAATTGATAGTCAGATAGAGAGTTAGAAAGATTGATATACATATAGACAGACAAATAGATAGACATATAGATAGACATATAGATACATAGATAGATATATAGATCGATATATAGATAGATAGACAGTTAGATTGGTAAATTAAAACAAATATTGATTGATAGATTGATAAATTTTTTGATAGAAAGATTGATATACAGATTCATAGACAGATTGATTGATTGATTGATTAACAGAGATAGATAAATAAATATATAAATAGATTTATAGATATATTAATAGGTGGATAGATTTTTAGAATGCTAAATAGATGGATAGTTAGACACACACACACACACACACACACACACACACACACACACACATATATATATATATATATATATATATAGAAATTTAATAGACAAATAGACAGGTAGTTAGAAATAGAGATAGATAGATTGATAAATAAATAGATAGGCAAATAGATATATTGATACATAGATAGATAAATTATTAGATAGAAAAATATATAGACAAATAGAAAAACAAATAGATAGACAAATAGAAAGACAAATTGATAGACATATAGATAGATAGATAGACATATAGATAAACAAATAGTTTGACATATAGATGAAAGTATTGATAGAAAGATAGATAGATAGAAAGATAGATAGATTGATTGATTGATAGACAGATAAATAGACAAATAGATAGAAAAAAAATAGATAGATAGATTGATTGATTGATTAATAAATAGATAGATAGAGAGGCACATAGATATATAGATTGATAGTAAAAAAGACATATAGATGGATAGACAGACAGATAGACATATGAACAGATAGATAGATATATAGATATATTTAGAGATTGATAGATGGATAAAAATTTTGATAGATAAATTTATAGAAAGATTGATAGAAAGATTAATATAAAGATTGATAGAAAGATTGGTAGAAAGATTGATAGAAATTTTGATAGACAGATTGATAATAGATAGATACATATTCAAATTGATAAAATATTTATAGATAGACACACACACACACACACATATATATAATATATATAGATAGATAGATAGATAGATAGAGAGATAGATAAACATTTAGATATACAGATAGATAGATAATAAAAATATATATAGATAGATAGATAAATAGATTGATAGACATATAGAGAGAAAGATAAATAGACAGATATATTGATTTATTGATAGACATATAGATAAATAGAATGATAGAAACATAGATAGACATATAGATAGACAGATGATAGATAGACAAAGAGTTAGATAGAAAGATAGATAGATTGATTGATTGATAAATAGACAAATATTTAAATAGATTATTAGACTAATATATAGATAGATAGATAGACAGATATATAAATAGATTATTAGACTGATATTAGATAGATAGATAGACATATAGATAAATAGATAGATAGATAGAAAAATAGATAGATCGATCGATAGATAGATAGACAGATAGATAAATAGACAAAAATATAAATAGATAGATAGACAGATATATAGATAGAAAGATAGACTAATAGATAGGTATATAGATAGATTGATAGATACATATATATATATATATATATATATATACAGACATATAGATAGATAGGCAAATATAATGATCAATAGATATAAAAATAGATAGACATATAGATAGAAAGTTAGATATGCTGTTAGATTGATATAAATAGTAATAGATATATAGAGAGAAAGATAGATAGATATGTAGATAGACATAGATAAATAGATAAATAATAGATAAATAGATATATAAATTGACACATAAATAGACAGACATATAGATAGATAGATAGATAGATATAAGAAAGAAAGATAGATAGATAGATATAATGATAGATAGATAGATGAGTAGATAGACAGATAGATAGACTGATATATAGATAGATAGATAACTAGATAAATATATATAGATAGAGAAATTGATATATTGAAAGATAGATAGACAAACTGATAGATAGATTGACAGACAAATATATATACATATAGATAATAAAATAGATAATAGAAATTAAACAAATAGACGACAGAAAGTAGTTTGGCAGGGCAGACAATCAGTAGGTAGGTATACAGATGATAGATAAACAAACAAATAGACACATAGAATGATAGACAAATATAGAAATAGACAAACAAACAAATAAAGATAACAGGCAGATGGATTGATAGATGATATTCATAGAAAAGATTGATTAGATTGATTGATTACAATTGATTGACAAATTGATTGACAAATTGATAGACAGATAGATAGTCAGAAAGATTGATAGATAGATAGATTACCATAGAGATAGACAAACATATAGTTAGATAGATAGATAGATAAAGAATTAGATATGTAGATAAATAGATAGATAAAGAATTAGATATGTAGATACATAGACACATAGATAGTTAGTTAGATAGATAGATAGATAAAAAGTTAGATAGACAAATAGTTAAATAGATACATAGATAGATAGATACATAGATAGATATACATATAGATATACAAATAGACAGAATGACTGATACCCATATAGATAGACTGATTAGATAGATAGATAGATAGACAGATAGATAGTCAAATAGAAAGTAAGGTAGATAGATACACAGATAAAAAAAAGATTGATAGAAAGACTATAGAAAGAAATTTATAGAAAGTTAAATAATAGATTGATAGACAGAGTAATAGAAAGATTTATAGATAAATTGATATATAGATAGATGATTGATTAAAAGATAGATAGGCAGATAGTAGATAAGATATATAGACAGATAGATATACTTATAGATCTTGATTTATTAGATAGATAGATAGATGAATAGATAGAAAGATAGATAAACAATAAATAGATAGATAGACAGACATACAGACAAATAGATAGATAGATAGAAATATAGATAAAAGATTTATAGATAGATAGATAGACAGATAGATAGATAGAGAAATAAACTAATAGATAGATATATAGATAGATAAGATAGAAATAATAGATAGATAGAATATAGATAGATAGATAGATAGACATACAAGATATATAGATACATACATAGATTGATAAATAGTTTGATTGAAAAAAATATAGATATATAGATAACAAGTAAATTGGTAGATTATTAGAATATTGATGGATAGATTGATATATATTTTGAATAGATAGATTGATAAACAGATAGATGGATAGATAGATATATAAATATATTCATAGATAAATAGATAGATTGATAAATTATTAGATAGATAGATATATATATATATAGATAGAGAAATAGATAGACAGATAGATTGACAAATAGATAGACGAATAGTTAGATAGACAGATATATAGTTAGACAATTAGGTAGATAGATAGATATATAAACAAATAGATAGACAAATAAATAAAAAGATTGATAGACAGATAGATATGCAGATATATATTAAAAAATAGATATATAGATAAATACATAAATAGACATATAGATAGATAAGTAAATAAGTAGATTGATCAATATATAGATAGATAGATAGATAGGCTAATAGATTGACATATAGATATATAGATAGATAGATTGATTGATTGATTGATTGACAGATAGATAGACAGATATATAGAAATATAGATAGATATATAAATAGATAGATAGAGAGATTGACATACAGACAACATAGATAGATAGATAAATAGAATAGATAGATAGATATAAAAATATATAGATAGACAAAGAGACTAATATATAGATAGATAATAAGATAGACAGACTAAATATAGTTAGAGAGACTGAAAGATAGATAGATTGATTGATTAGACAAGTTGATATTTAGTTTGATCTTTAGAATGAAAGAAAGACTGATCAATTTATTGATAGATAGATCGATAGATTAATTAATAAAGATAGATAAATAAATAGATAGACGAATAGATATTCAGATAGATAGATAGACTAATAGATAGATAAATAGATAGAAATATAGAATGATATTTAGATAATTAGATATACAGATAGATAGATAGATAGATTATCACATAAAGATAGATAGATAAATAGAAAAATACATAAAAAATAGATAGATAGATAGACAAATTAAAATGAAAGAAAATAGAAACATTGATAGATAGATTGATAGAAATATCTACAAAAATATGACATATAGATATAAGATAGACTAAGAGCTCGATATATTGATGGACAAAATAGGTATATTGATAGATAGATAGTAATATAAATAGATAGATAGTTAGTTAGTTAGATTGATAGATAGATAAATAGATAGATATATAAATATATACATCAACATATATATATTGATAGACAAATATATAGACAAATAGATATTTGAAAGATAGACATATAATATAGATAGATAGATATATTGATAGACAGATATATACCTAGATAGATAGATAGATTAATAAATTTACAAATTGATAGATATATTGATAGATAGAGAGATAGATATAGATGGATTAATACATAGATAGAGAGATTAATAGATAAATAGATGTACAAATAATAGATATACGGATAGATAGATAGATAGAAAAATAGATGGAGAGATAGAAAGACATATAGATAGTTAAATATATAGATAGATAGATATACAGTTATATAGATACATAGATAGGATTGACATATATATAGATAGATAGAGAGACAAAAAGACTAATAGATAGACGGAGCAGATTATTAGACAGATAGTTAGATAAAAAAATATAGATAGATAGATTTATAGGCAAATAGATAGATTGATTTATATAATGACTGATGTACAGGTAGATAAAACAAATAGATACATATTTGATATATAGATAGATAGATTGATTGATTATAGTTAAATAGAAAGACAGATTGATAAAAAGAAAGATATATAAATTGATAGATAGATAGATATACAAATAGAAGACAAATTGATAGATAGATAGATATATAGACATATAGATAATAGATTGAGAGATAGATAGATAGATAGATCGATTAATAGAGTGATATATAGATAGATAGAAAGAAATATTGACATAAATATAAACAAAATTTTGACATATAGATCGAGAGATAGAAAAATAGATAGATAGATTGGTAGATAGACAAATAGATATATTTATAGCTAGATAGATAAATAGAAAATAGATATATATATAGATAGAAAGTTAGATCATTTCATTCATTGATAAATAGATAGAAAAATAGAAAGAAAGATATATAGATTGTTTGATAAATCGATAGATAGAAAGATTGAAAGATATGTATATAGATAGATAGATATATATATATATATATATATAGACTAATAGATAGACAGATAGATTGACAAATTGATAGAAGCATAAACATATAGATAGAGAGATAAATAGATAGATAAATAGATTGACAGATAGATAGCTAGATTGATAGATCGATAGATCGATAGATTGATAGAATCATAGACATATAGTTAGACAGATTGATAGATAGATAAATGGATATACAGATAGATAGATATATTGACAGATAGATAGACAAATAGATAGATAGATTTATAGATAAATAGATATATAGAAAGATAGATATAAAGATAGATAGAATGATAGATAGAAAGATAAACATATAGATAGATAGATATATATATATATATATATATATTGACACAGACAAACAGACAAGTTGGCCAATAAACTTATAGATAGTTAGATTGATAGAAGTTAAATTGAAAGATCAAAATATAGATAGAAAGATAGTTAGACATATAGATAGATAGAAGAAAGACTTATAGATAATGAAATTGATAAACATATAGATATATATATATATATATATAAAGGTAAATACTTAGATAGATAGATAGATAGACAAATATTAGACAGATAGCTAGAAAGATTGTTAGACATAATGATAGATAAATTTACAAATAGATTGATAGACACATTTATAGACAGACAGATGGATTGATAGATAATAGATAGATTAATCGATTGATATACATATAGATATATTGATAGAAAGGCAGTTAGATAGACAAATTGATAGCTAGCTTTCTAGATAGATAATTGATAGACATAATAATAGACATATAGACAGGCATATGGATAGACAAATAGATAGAAACATAGATTTTAAAAATTGAATGATAAACATATTGTTAGATAAATAGATAGATAGATCGATAGACAGATAGATATACAAAAAGCTAGACTAATAGAATGATTGATTGATAAATAGATAGATTGATTGATTTATAGATTGAGAGATAGAGAAAATATAATAATAGAAAATAGAAGAATAAACAAATATATAGATGATAGATATATATTTGACAGATATATAGACAGATAGATAGACAGATTGATAGACACAGAGATAGATACATAAATAGATAGTTACTTAGATAGATAGATAGATAGATACATAGATCGATCGATCGATATACAGAAAGATATACAGATTGATAGGTAGATATATAGATAGTTAGACAAATATATATAGATTGAAAGATAGCATAATAGATAGACAACAGATAGATAGATAGAAAGATAGACACACAGATAAAAGATACAAAGATAAACAATAGATAGATAAATATATAAACAAATTGATAGACAAATTGATAGATATATATATATATAAATCTAGTCTAATAGAATGATTGATTGATTTACTGATTGATATACAAAGTTATCTATAGATTGATTATAGATTCATTGACATAAAAATAGAAAATAATAGTAAATAGATAGAAAATAGATATACATATAGATAGAATGAAAGAAAGACAGAAAGATAGATAGACATATGGAAAGATAGATAAATACACATATTGATTGACAGATAGATAGACAAATAGATAGAGAGATAGATAGACATATGAAATGGATATTTTTCTGCCGAAGACCTTCGAAGGAAACCGCGCCTCCTTCGTCTTCCTAGGGAGAGATTCTGCAATTTTTGTTGAGGAAGAAGCAAATTGCAAGCGAATTTTGAAGACAATGGATTTCTTAGTTAATAAGAAATCATTTTTGGATTTTGTTAAGAGGAACGCGCCTCCTTCGTCTTCCTCGGACACTCAAGAAAAAAAATATCGAGGAACCCTCGATATTTTTTTCTGCCGAAGACCTTCGAATGCTCTCTGAACCTCACAAGCACACACTTGTGGGTAAATTCTCGCATGGTAGACCTTGTATTGATGATATTCGCTCCTTCTTTGAAGCTTTGAAGCTCAAGCTTTGATTAAAATCGGGCTTATAGAAGATAAACACGTGCTGATACAACTAACATTCCGAAGAGGATTTCATCGTCTATGGTTGAAAGGCGTCTGGTATATCATGGGTTATCCCATGAGAATGTTCAGATGGACCCCTAACTTCACGACGAAGGAAGAATCCTCCTTGGCCCCGGTATGGCTGCTGTTTCCCATGCTCCGATTCATCTATTTGATAAGTATGCTTTATACCGTATTGCTTGTTTGCATGGCTCTCCTCTTCTTCTTGATGGTGCTACTGCAACACTCTCTAGACCGATGTTGCACATGTTTGTGTGAGCTGGACTTACAGAAACCATTACCAATCGTATCTGGATTGGAACTATAGATGGAGGGGGATTTTGGCAACAAATCATTCCAGAATACCTCCCTCCATTCTGCTCTTGCTGCAAAAAGATGGGTCATGGATTAGAAGCATGTTTGTGAACAAGAAAAGAACAGATGATAAGCTAAAACAAGAGGAAAGAAAAATGGCAGTAGGTAGAAGAGGAGATTTGATTAGATATCAAATAAAACCACAGAATTCACACACTGCTCAATTAGAAATTCAGAATGGTAAGGTAGAAGAAAAAGAAGAACTAATAATTGAATATAACAAACCGAATATAGAAGAAGAAAGGGTAGAAATAGAAGAGAGTAAGAGGAGGGAGTTGATTCGAAAAATTTCAGATTAAATAAAAGAACTAGAGTTCAAATGAAAACTAAATTCCAAAAAAATAAAAGCTGGGCTGTACTTGCTGAAGAGGACTCTGAGGAAGAATTTGAAATAAAAGTTTGACCTCCCTCTATAACGGATGTGGAGGAAAATGAGCTAAAGCAAAGAACAACTAAAGATGATATAAATATAGAAAATTCTAAAACAAAACAAAAATGGGAAATAAAGATTGGGCAATTGAGGAGTTAAAAATAATGGCTATCCAAGTAAATAGAGAATGGAAAGTGGAGAAAGGAGGAGAATTAAGCTCACTTAAAAAACCAAGGAAAATGAAAAAAACACTTAAATAAAATATGAGACCAAATACACTACTAGAGCGCAAGCTAAATCCATAAAGAATGTATAATTACATTTATTGGAATATAAGGGAATTGAAACTCCCCTTCAAGGAATAGATTGAAAAAACAATATACATGCATAAAATTAATCTTGTTTTAATAGCTGAACCGATGGTGGAAAAAACTCAACTAGAATACTATAAAACTATTTTAGGATTTAATCATGGTTACTCTAATAATAAACGGTAAAATCTGGATATTGTGGAAAAATAATTTAGACATAAAAATATTAAAAGATACTAATCAATTAATAAACCTGAGTCTAAGTCAAAATGAAAATGAAATAATAATGATAGTTTATGCCAAAAATAAAAAGATGAGAGAAAAGAATTATGGGAGGAATGAGAAAAACTGCCTTGGAAAATAAGCCCTGGATAATAGGTGGAGACTTCATATATTAGAAATTTTAATGAAAAGAAGGGTGTAGATCACCAAATAAGAGAGGGATGGCTCAATTTAATGACACAATAAATAATACTAATCTAATAGAAGCCAAATTTAATGGCTCATCTTTCACATGGTGCAATAACTGAAAAAGAAGGGCACAATATGGGCTAGATTAGACAGGGTCTTATTTAACGTTAAATGGTTAGAACAGTTTGGCTCTACAGAGGTTAATCATTTAAATAATCCTGC